>CAUYPK010011722.1:0-70522 GCA_963574355.1 Loris lydekkerianus | reverse complement strand
AAAAAAATGGAGACTTTACATCCTTCGTATTAACCTGGATGGAAGTGGAAGACATTATTCTTAGTAAAGCATCACAAGAATGGAGAAGCATGAATCCTATGTACTCAATTTTGATATGAGGACAATTAATGACAATTAAGATCATGGGGGGGAAGGAAAAGCAGAGAGGGAAGGAGGGAGGGGGGTGGGGTCTTGGTGTGTGCCACACTTTCTGGGGACAAGACATGATTGCAAGAGGGACTTTACCTAACAAATGCAATTAGTGTAACCTGGCTTATTGTGCCCTCAATGAATACCCAAATATTAAAAAAAAAAAGTAGATTCAGTTATAATACAGCTTTTAAAATGATCAGAGAATATCACACAGCTATAAATAACATGGTAAGTTTTTTTAAAATTAGAAACCATGAAAAATAGATAGATATTTCATCAGTAATATATTCCTTCTAAGAAAGAATTGAAGTAAAATGCTATAAATTAAAAACATAGTAACAGAAATGAATGCTTTGATTCACTCACCAGTATCATGAATATAGATGAGAAATGAATCATCGCCTTGAAAAAGAAACCAAGAAAGTACAGCAATTCTGTTTAAAATAGATACAAATAAAGCTAAATGACTAAGAACAAACTTAGCCAAAGAAATGAAAGGTATCTACAATGAAAACTATAAAAGATGGATAAAATTGAAGAGGACACAAAACAATTGACAGATATTGCATGCTTGTGGATTGGAAAAATCAAAACATAGATGAACTGTCCACACTAAAAACCCAAAGCACCTACAGATTCAATGCAATCCTCATCAAAATACCAATTTCATTCTTAATAGAAATAGGAAAAATAATCCTAAAATTTATATGGAACCACAAAAGACCCAAAATAACCAAAAGCATCCTGAGCAAAAAAAAAAAACTGAATGCCTCACATTATTTGATTTCTAATTATACCACAGAACTTTAGTCAACCTACAGCATGGTACTGGCATCAAAACAGACACATAGACCAGCTAAATGGAACAAAGAACTAGAAATAAATCCAAACATTGATAGTGAACTTACCTTCAAAATTGGGGGCAAGAACATACATTGGGGAAAGGACAGTCTCTTCAAGAATGGTACAGAGAAAACTGGAGATCCATATATATAAGAAAGTAACTTAACACTTATCCTTTGCCATATGAAAAACTAAAATCAAAATTCATTAAAGACTTAAACCTAGGACAAGAAACTGTGAAATTACTGAAAGAAAACATTCGGGAATTGGTTTAGAACATTGGTCTGGACAAGGATTTCTTGGGTAAACTCACAAAGCACAGATGACCAAAACTAATTTGAATAAATAGGATCACACCAGGCTAACAATCTTCTGCCCAGCAAAGGAAACAATCAGCAAAGGGAAGAGACAACCCCCAGAATGAGAAAAACATTTTCAAACTGCTATTATGAGAAGGGAATAAAAAACTCCAACTACTCAATAGGACAAAAATCAAGTAATCTGATTACTAATGGGCAAAAGATGTGAATTGATATTTCTCAAAAGAAGACATACAAATGACCATCAGGTATATGGAAAAATGCCCAACATAATACATCATCATAGCAATGCAAATCAACACTATTACAAGATAGGCTCTCACCCCAGTTAAAAACGGCTTTTATCAACAAGACAGGCAATAATGAATGCTGCCAAGGATGTGGAGAAAGGGGAACTCTAATGTAGTGTTGGTTAAAATGTAAACAGTGGTGGGAGTATCAATCAATGCAACCACAATAATGACAGTAAAGAGGTTCTTCAAAAAACTTCCAGGTATATATCCAAAAACAAACAAAAAAAAAAAAAAAAAAAAAAGAAAAAGAAAGAAAGAAAAAAGAAAATCCGGACACTGAAAAGATATCTGTATGCTCAAGTTTATTTCAGCACTATTCACAATAGCTAAGATAAGGAATCTACCTGTGTCCACCAACAGATGAATGGAAAAGGAAATTATGGTATTCATACACAAAGGAATATTAGCCAGAAAAAAAGAATGAAATGGTGTTATTTGCAACAACATGGAAGGAATTGGTGAACATTGGTTAAGTGAAAGAAACCAAGCACAGAAAGATAAATCTTCTACATTTTTACTGATATCTGAGTAACAAATATTAAAATATGCAGCCTTAGGAGACAGAGAGCAGAATCATAGTTACCAGAAGTTAGGAAAAGTAGTGGGAATGGGGTGGTAAAGCCAGAATAGTTAATGGGTGCAAAAACATAGATACTTATATAAAATCAACAATATTGGATAGCACACTAAAGTCAATAGTCAACAAGAAGTTGTGTATACTTCACAATAAATAAAAGAGTGGAATGAAATGTCCCCAATACAAAGAAATGATAAATGCTTAAGTATATGGGTACCCCAATTACCTTTATTTGATTAATTTGTGCCCATATCATATACCCTATAAACATAGATAACTATAATGAATCCATAATAATTAAAAATAAGATATTGAAGATAGGCCAATGGAAATTTATAAAGCTGAAATGGAAAGAGGATACAAATATTTTTCAAATGACAAGAATATCAAGAATTATTGAACAATTTACGAAGGAGTAGCTAAGGGTAAGGAATTGCTAGAAGAGACTAAAGACATAAAGGAAATGGAAAAATGTTTGAATAGCTGAAAGTTTTAAATAAAAACTTAGCACAACTACAGATTCAGGCAGCTCAGATAATGTCAAACAGAGTAAATACCAAAAAATACCTAGACATGTCTCATTTAAACTACACAAAGCCAAAAACAAAGAGAAAATCTTAAAAGAAGCCACAGAAGAAAAACGTGACTGCACTGTCTGTGAGGCAGTATTGCACAATTTAAAGAGGACTTGTGGGTCCCCAGGCAGAGATGCACCCCTGAGTTGCTGGGCAGCTTCTGTTGGGTGAGAGGCATGATGTACCCACTTCAGTGTGTCACGATGTGCTTTAGTCCCAAGGGAGCCAGGCCAGCCAATGGAGCTCGTGTACATGTCTTCTGAGTGATTCTCAGGACCAGGCACTGCCGCAACAATGGCTTTGGGGGATCCAGTGCTCTGAGCCGAGGGCGTCATGAGGCACCTGATGTTCTTCTGCCAGGCCCAAGTGGTCCCAGACTTAGGTCACGGCTCCAAGCAGTTGGGTACCTCCATAGCTAACTTTCCTGAACAAGTAATAGCTAATCTTCCATCCTCTAGCATTTATTAAGGTTGAGTCATTGTTGGAATTAGAGATGTCTGTAAGATGTTCTTATTACAAGAACACAAAAATCTTCATGGAAATTCATAGCATGAATACCTTCAAGGAGGACTTCTGTGGAGAAGTCTTTACTGTGGCCATCATTGGCCATCTCAGACCATAAAAAAACATTGATTCTTTAGAGTCACTTAAATCAGTAATTCAAGGTGACACTAGATCTACTAGAACAATTGAAACTCAAAGAAGACAATTTCTTCCAGGTCTCCAAAAGCAAAATCACGAATGCCCACTCATGAAAAGTCACTTTATTTATTCATGCACTGATTTCTAGTTTAAGCTGTCCAGTCTCATCTTGTTACATTTTAAAAAGCCATTTTTCTTCTGCTGCCTTTGTATAAATTGAGTCAAAGTTGTAAGTGTGCTCTTCACACAGTGTGCACTGCATTTCATAGATGCAAGTTTACCCATCCCCATCATCCCCCTGTGCCCAGCTTGATTTTCATTGAGATTTGTTTCCATATGTGCACTTAAGTGTTGATTATTAGTTCCAGTTTGGCATTGAGTACTATGTTTGTTTCTCTATTCTTGTTTTTCCCATCCAGGTTGTCATAAAATATATTAGATAGCTATTTTTTTCTTCTTTTTTCTTTTTTTTTTTCTTTTTTCTTTTTCTTTTTTTTTTTTTTTTTTGTAACTGAGTAGCACTCCATAGTATGCATATACCAAATTTTATAAATCCATTGATGGATTGGTGGGCACTTGGTTGTTTCCAGGTGTTTGTGATTGTAAATTGTGCTGCTATAAACATTCGAGTGCAAGTATTCTTTTTATATAATCATCTTTTTCTCCTTTTGGGTATAAACTCAGCAGTGGAACTGCTGGATCAAATAATAGGTTTACTTTAATTTCCTTGAGGTATCTCTATATAATTTTCCATAGAGGTTGAAGTAGATTGCAATCCCACCAACATTGGATAAGAGTTCCATTCTCTCTGCATCCATGCCAGGATCTATTGTTTTGAGACATTTTAATATGACTTATTCTTATTTAAATTAGGTGATATCAGAACCAGAAAAAAACCTAAAGAGCCAATGCAACCTTAAGTAATAAGAAAAAAGCAGGAGGCATCACATTATCAGATTTCAAGCTATACTACAAGGCTATTATAACCAAAACCACATAGTACTGGAGCAAAAAAGATATGTAAATTTATGGATCATAACAGAGTACCCAGAAAATGAAATCATCCTCATGTTTCCATTTTATTTTTGACAAGAAAGATAAAAACATACACTGGGGAAAAGGATCCCTGTTCAATAAATGGTACTATGAAAACTCTTTACCCACATGTAAAAGACTGAAACCAGATCCACACCTTTCACCACTCACAAAAAAATAACTAGCAATGGATAAAGGACTTAAACTAAGACAGAAAACTACAGGAATTCTAGAAGAAAATGCTATAAAAATTTTTATACTATGTAAATATCAGGCTAGACAAAGAATTCATGAAGAAAAACCCCAAAGCAATCACAGCAACAACAAAAGTAAATAAATGAGCCTTGATCACATTAAAATGCATCTGCACAGAGAAGTTCATAATCAAAAAAGCAAATAGGCAACTCACAGAATAGGGGAAAATATTCACATACTACACATAAGAAAAGAGCTGATAACAAGAAGCTGCAAAGAACTCAAACAAATCATCAAGAAACAACCAAATAACTTCACTAATAATAGGATAAAAGACACGAACAAAAATACTCAACATCTCTAACCATTAGAGAAATATAGATCAAAACTACATTGAGATAAAAATCAATATTTTTATGTAATATGTTTATTAAAATGTATGACTAAAAAGGTATTAAGTGTCTTATGATGGAAATTCAGTATATTACATATAAATTAAAAATCACTTTTGAGATTAAAATTATAATTCCTCATAATTTACCATCATGGGTGTACTTATATAGCATATACCACCAAGCAGAGAAATCTTATAAAAGTAAATACATTAACCTTGCTGAGTGTGGTGGCTCACTCCTCTAATCCTAGCATTCTTGAAGATCAAGGCAGGAGGATTGTTTAAGCTCTGGCGTTTGAGATTACCCAGAGCAATGAACTAGATCCCATTTCTACAAAACACACAAAAATTAGCCAGATCCAATGATGCCCATGGTCTCAGCTACTGGGAAGGCTGAGGCAGATGGATCACCTGAGACCTGGAGACTGAGGTTGCTGTGAGCTATGATGACACTACAGCACTTTACCCAGGGCAAAAAGTCTGTTAAAAAATACATTAAACAGGGGCAGTGCCTATGGCTCAAAGGGGTAGGGTGCTGGCACTATATGCTGGAGGTGGCGGGTTCAAACCCAGCCCTGCCCAAAAACTGAAAAAATCATCATCATCATCATAAAATAAAATATAAAAATTACATTAAACAAATAGTTTACTATAAAATAGGGAAAATGCAAACTATGTTTTTTGATATTTTGTGCATTAATATATTATAAATGTGAAATTTTTTAAGTCATTTTCTATCATTTTAGTTTTTGTACAGATCTGCCTCAATTTTAAGTGGTCTATATTTTCTCCAACTCTTTTTGTTTGTTTATATGGTGAGACAGTAAAATAAGTGTTTGTTCTTTTAATCTATAGGTCTCATTTTTTTGTGTTGGGTAAAACATCTTTTAAAAGAGTAGATTTTCTTGTTCTTCAATAATAACAACAAAAAAGAGTATCAAGCTGAAAACAGTTACAAACATGGTACATGTACAAACAGGTACAAACATGTACGAACAATACAAATATTAATCCAAATATATTAATGAACACTTTATATGTGAATATTCAAAATGCACTCATTTAGAGACAGACATTGTCAAGTTGGATGAAAGAACATGTTGTCTAAAAGAAATCTACTTTATATGTAAAGGCACACATAGATAAGCCAAGGGATAGAGGAAGGTATTCCATGCAAACACTAAGAGAAATCTACAATAAGATGCTAATTTCAAATAAAGCAGATTGTCAGAGCCAGAAAATTTTCAGTGATAACAAGGGACATTTCATAATGACAAAGGGGTCAAGTGTCCAATAAGACATAACAATCTTTAGGATGTGTGCGCCTAACAAAAGCATGCCAAAATACGTGCGAGAAAACTGACAGATCTGCCAGGAGAAATAAACAAATTCACTATTACAATTGGAAACTCCAACATCTCTCATACTATAATTGATAGAACCAGTGGGCAGAAAATCAATAAGGATATAGTTGAACTGAACAGTACCATTAATCAACTGGATCTAATTGGCATTTATAGACTAGCTTATCCAATAGCACCAGAACACACATTCTTCTCAAGCTCATAGGGAACATTTACCAAGATAGACCACATCAGGGTCATAAAACACACCTAAACCAATTTCAAAGGAAAGAAATCTTACAGTATATGTTCTCAGACCATAGTAAAATTAAGCTAGACATCAATAAAAGAAAGACAGCTGATAAAAGTCACAAAATATCTGGAAATGAAGCAACATACTTTTAAATAGATCATAGATCAAAGAATAAATTTCCAGTGAAATTAATAATAGAACAAACAAGATATAAAACATATAGAAGCTTTTTGTTAGCTTTATAACTATTCAGTAAATCTAAAATTCTTTTTAAAAGTTTGTTATTAAAAATAAAGTTCTGAAAATATGTCTATCATATTTTATTCACTTGCTGATAAAGAAGACTCAAGTCAATGAAGTCATATGTCATATTTATGGATCATAAGATTCCTTATTTTTAAGACATCTGTTATCTCAATTTTTAAAAGATCTATTATCTCAATAAGTGATGATTCAAGGCATCTTTAACCAATATTTTATCACAATTATTGAAAGATATTAACAAGGTAGTTTTAAACATTATATAAAAATACAAAGAGCTAACATAGCCAAAACAGCATTGAAAGAAAGGAACAAAGTCAGAGGATTTTCAGTACCAATTTTAAATCTCAATGGAAAGATACATTAATGAAGAGAGCAAGTTGTTATCAGAAATGTAAACATACTGATTAATTAGCAAAATAGAAAGTTCTTAAATAGACAGATACTGTATAGTCAATTAATTTTCAAGAAAGGAGTCAAAGAATTTATTTGCAAAAAGTTATTTAACAAAAAGTACTGAAAGTTTGGGCAGCTAAACGATGAAGGCCTTGATCCTTATTGCACACTGTACACAGAAAAGGAGCTTAAAATAGATCACAGAGCTAAACACGAGAGCTAGAACTCCAGGAGTTTGTAAAGTGAATAGTAAAAAGAATGTCAGTGTTGGTGGTTTTTCTAAGATCACTTAAATACAACCCCCAAATGCATGAACTACAATAAAAAATAAGCAATATTTTAGAATTATCAAATTAAAAATACATTAAAAACATATTTGACATGGATTTTGCCTACAATATAGACAAATTTTTTAGGATTTATATAAAAAGAAGTCAAACAATTCAAATTGAAAAATAGAAAGATGATTTGTGCTGATGCTTCATATATATCCACATACAAATATATCATAAATGAAGATGCGGAGAAACTGGACCTCTGACAAATGACTGGTTTGAAGGTAAAATTATGCAAACACTTTAAAAGGTTGTTTCTAACTTTCTTCAACAAATGTTAAAAATGGACATTTATTCCACTTGTACATATTTACCCATGAAGAGTGGATACACATGTCAAGACAAGTTTCACCCAAATGTTTACAGTAATTTTATTTATAATAGCTTCAAACTGGAAGGAATTCTCATGCCCATCAATATGTGAACAAATAACTATGGTATGGCCACAAAAAGGAGTATCTCTCAGCAATAAAAGTTGAATCACCTGTTGTTCCATGAAATATCAATGATTCTAAAAAGGAATGTCAAGTATTTAAATAAATTGACAAATAGTACATATTTTTTTAATTGTGTTTATATAAAATTCTGAAAAAATATGTGATATAATCAGACCAAATATTGATTGGGATGATGACAGTAGGGGAAGGTTGAATTTTAAAATGGCATGAGAAAAATCATCAGATGGTTGCACATATGTTTTGAGGGGTTCGTAGGTGAAGAAATGAAGATGAACTTATCAGGAATAATGTCAGCAGAGTGCCATGGCTTCACATGGTTTCAGAGAAATAGACTCAAAATAAAATGGCCAGGGTAAAAAGGAAAGAGAGAAAAAAATCTTTGGACAACCAGTTGTGAAGAACAGAAATCTTAGACACAGTTGCTTTAAGGGCTGAGATTGAAGTAGGAATTTATAGAATGCTTTCCCTCTGCTTCATCGAACCACTACAATACACACAGATATACAATAATATAATGTCATAATATATTGTATGTTATAATTATTGGCAAAGAATCTCAAGGTTCAAAAATTTGGAGAGGAGGGCTGTAATTTTTATAAGCAGTTGCAGCCTGAAGTAGGCTAAGAAGCATAGTCTTCAGCAGAAACCAAAATCAGGCACTTTGAAGGGGGAAATGTGAGACAGGAATTTATATGGAATGGGTTGGTTCAGTAGCCTCTGTACCTTGACCACCCAAGGGAGTGTAACAAACTGTTCAACATATGAGGTGGTCCACATAAGGAACTAGGCTTACTGTCCTGACACCTACATATACTTTACTTCCTCATACAGCTTCTATTAGATAATATCATACAAAAACAAAACAGTAAAATTATAGACATACAGTATCACACAAAATCAATACATTTACTATTTTCTTATTGTTGAAACATTCTTTCTGAAAAAAGAGTCAATGTTGGTCTGATTCTTAGTTGTAACACAAATGTACACTGAGAAAGCATTCTCAATGCTGGTTATGCCACCCAGCATAGCTGGGAATTTGGCCACAGTAAATGACATCAACTGCATTGTCAGATACTTGATATCCTCCTTTTTGGAATCTCTACAATTTCTGTGTCATCCTTCCTTACTTCTTTCCTTTCATCAGCTCCTTCATGTACTTTTACACTGGTCTGTACTTCAGTCAGTATCACTTGGAAAAGTACTTCAGAGTCAGGTTCATTACAAGTTGCCACCTCAACATCCATTGCAACAAAACCTTCAAATTCTGCCATGGGAGATGAACTGCCCCATAGGGCCAAAACATCATGCTCTTGGGTTGTGACAAAGCCAGTTTTCTTGAAATATTTCTGTATCATTTCTGGCTGAACTTTATTTCAAGAACTGATCCAGAGGACAGCATCCAAAATGAGAACAGATGCCGAGGATAAAGTTGCTTCCACAGGTGGACCACGGGTTTGTGTTTTAATAATGTCTCACTGCAGAGGCTGGGCTCAGTAGAGCATTTCAAGTATTTTGATGATGGCTTGGTCAAGAAGTTGGATTTTTGAGATCGTCTTTGGAGGTGGAAATTTCAGTCTGACCTTGGTTAGATGATTCACTTGTGACTGGCCAGGACAGTTGTCTCCTATCAGTGGAACAGGCCATTTCTTCTTTTTCATTTATTAGTCGACACTCCTTACCAATCCTTCAAAGTCAATCCATCTAAATTCAAATTTTCTTTTCTTGGTTTTATGACCAGAACAACCAAGGAAAAATTTCTCTAATTATCCATGTTCATATCTTTAAAAGTAAAATAACAAAATAATTTATTTATAGTGTAACTTTATTAATTCTGCAAGTAAATAAAATACAATGAACTTAATATAGTTTCTGGCATAATAGACATATAATACATGATAAGTACTCAAATATTAAATTCCACTAATAGACTCCCTCTTATTGCAACCACAGCATCAATAAAGTCATTTCTAGTGAGTATTTACAATGGTAGCTACTGTCTTAATTCGTCCTGAAGCTCTGAATAATCAATCTAAAATGCTATTTTACTAAAACAAAGCCATCCCTTTGTCAGACAATAGAATGCCTAAGGTTTGTGCCTATGGTCTGCCTCCAGTAACAATGTGAATGTTACTTTTTTGGCATTATTATTATTATTATTGCTCAATATTTCTTTGCAGCAATCATCTGATTTATTTTCCAAATGTATTTATCTTCATTCATTCTTTACAAGGTTTTTGTTTATAGTTATCTTAAACATTGTTATTAAAGTTTAAGCCTCTTTAATTTTGTGAAGGCAAAAAGTGGAAACCAAATAAACACATATATATGGAGAGAGAGAAACTAAAAAAAATTTAAAGAAAGAAATATGGAAAAAAAGTTCCTGTCACCTTCTTACATTAGAATGAACTGACAGTAATTACAGATTACTACAATGGACATCTTAGCTTATTCTGTGTGACTAGCAAAAGTTATAGATACATAATTGCTGAACACCACTCATGTGACAATTATTTAGAAACTAGAATACTATGAGGATGCAAGGATCAATTAATCATAGCTGGGAATACTTGTCCTTGGTTAGTGTTATTTGGCATCAACCCTTGCCTGGTCTACATATTAAAAGAGTCAATAGACTAAAGCTTCTCTATTTCAGTTAGAATTATATAACCCTAAACATTATAATACATTTTTATACCATATTTTTTGAAATAGAAAATAAAAAATAGGCATGTTTATTTTTGTTTGTAAGATCTGAAAACCACATGTGATCTGGGTCATTTCCCTGTGACTTCCTCTGTTGATCTTTCCTAGGTATTATCAACACCTTTCAGTAACAAACTTTTTGTTCTTTTCGCTGTCTTTATTAAACTGCATACCAAAAGGCTGGAGCTCCTTTTCACATTTATTTTCCTCATTTCAGGTCTTAGTTGCAGCGAGGTAAATTTGTTATTGCTGCGTTCTGTCCTATACAGACAGATTAATAACTATCTACTGAGTTGTGAACATTCCAATTCCACTGTCTTATTTTAAAACATACCCTAATTTATTGTTGATAAATTTGAAATTGTCCCTTTCTTGTGTTTTCAATTTTTGCTCATTTTATCTAACTATATTTTTGTACCCATTAACCATCCCCACTTCATCCCAGACATTGTAAGGGGGGTGGGCACCTTTATTTGTAGTCTTGGCTGATTCCGTGGTGAAAATGTTCCCACCACTGGCCAATTTTGAACTATCAATGTAGTGTTGAATGCAGAATTACAGAGGAATGTGCCAAATTGTCTTGTAAGCTCTTGGCAACTCAGCTCCAGCACACCATTCTGAGTCTTGATATGCCAAAATTTGTTTCAAATACAGGGGAGACCACAGAACAATATAAAATGTCTGACTTTGTGGCATGTACAATCTATGGGGAGAAACAGATATTAAACCAGTAAATGAAAACATAAGCCCAATAATATTTAAGCGCTGAGTGAAGGGAAAAATAATATTAAGATATGATAGTTAAATGGGGGCTTTAATAGAAGGATTTTTTTTTAGATAGTTATATTAGCAAAGCCCTTTTGAGAAAGTGACATTTGAACTCAAACTTATATCATATCAAGGAAGCAACCATGAAAGGTATTGGGAGCAGTGAGCTTAAAATAGTCTTGAGGTGAGAATATGCTCAGTACTTTTGAAGAACAGAAATAAGCCCAGTGTGACAACTGGGAAATAACTGAGGAGAGATGTAAAGGATAAAGTCAGAGGCATGGGGCGCATTATGGACAGCCCAGTCATGTAAGATTCTCAATTAGAATTTTAGCACTAAAGGGCTGTACAATATTAGATTCTGACATTTGCCTCTAAAGGAGTAGTTTTCAGGAGACACTTCAGACATACATAAGGATATCTGTACTTGGCCTTGAGACAAACAGCAAGCAAACATAGAAACCTTCATTCTCAGTAACGTTTTCTTACACTAGGCTTGAAGCAGTGCTACAGATGTCTTCAGATTTTGATTAATAATAAGTAAATTCATTTTGCATACAAAGTTAAAAGTTGGGGCTTTGCCAGTTACTGAGAACAAATTATGTACTTCTTTCTACCTTTGTTTAAAAACAAAACTAGGTATCTAGGTGTTGAATATCGGTGACTTGCATTTATTTGTTCACATGTTGAGTGCTTCAGTATATTTTTATATATTTTGTTTTCTTTTACTAAGGCATTTTTTTCTATGAGATATGCAAGGTTTTTTCCTTTATTTTTTATTTCAGCTTAATATAAGGGTACAATTAGCTTACATTGCTTGAATTTGTTAGGTAAAGTCCAAGTTGTAGTTGAGCGAGGAGGTGTGCCATATGGCCCTATATTTTCTCCATTAGGTGCAGTTTTTGTTTTTTTTTTCATACAAAATTAAAACATACAAAGTGAAAATTGAGGAATTCAGTTGAGTGGTACATGTCTGATATAATTTCAAATTTTATCTTTTCTACTTCTTTTCCATGTTAAGCATATCGTACTGTTGCAATGATTTATATTTATTTGGAATATTCTACTTTTTTGAGTGTCACTCATTAAGTATAAACCAATTAAATTTAACAAACTAGTTAAAAATAGATTCAATTTTCATTTTTAAAACTTGGTTGAGTCATAATACAGCAATTTTTGCTCATAATCCCTACTTCTGTGTCCTGTTATCTCCATGAATTATGGTTCTATAAAGGGCCACGAGTATTACTAAAACTTTAAGAACCTGTTCAGATATTATAATTATCTCAGATAAAACCGAGTTATATCCATAGAAGCAGCAATGATCTTTATCTCAGTTATCTTTTTGATGTAAGATATTCTTGAACAATTTCACTTCAGTATAGAACTAGCTGTCACCAAGAAACTCATAATGTCATTTTGACAGGTGTTCTGTATGCTATAGTATTTCAATACGATGACATATAATTAAGAAATCTTGATGATCTTTCAAAGATATGTAGAAATCAAAAGCTTTAAACATTAATAAAAATAAATTAAGGATTACAGGGAAAAAACTAGATAGTAAGAATGATTTTAAACCTGTTAATCCATAAATTAGATAGGATTTATAAAATTGGTACTATTAATTTATTATGTACCTATATCTAGCCTGCACTAAATATTGATGAGATACCTAACTTGGTATCATACAAACATTCGTTAATACCACAAAAAGGAGAACTTCTGACCACCTTACTGCTGCCTAAACCTATGTGTGACCATTCCTTCTTAGCTTCTCTTATCTATGGAAGAAAGATTTTATAGTCTGATTGGTCAGTGGAGGTCATCTACTAGTTGACATTTCAGTAATGGAAAATATAAATATTAATTTTCATAACTACACATTCAAGATACTTTGGTTTTTATTCAAAGATTTTTTTCAATATGTATAACTGGTAGGCTGTATTGAGCTACTCTTAGAACCCTAGTTCTAATTCTATAATATTATGCTAGAAAAAAAAGTAAATTGGGACTATATTTGGATTTGTTACACCCTCACACCTATTTCTCAGAGAAATAGTTATAAAGATGGAGGGAGGTTTGCTTGGCCTCAAAAACTTCACAATCGAATATAGAAGATATTAAAAAAAATGAGTTCTTGCTCTTTAGGCAGCAAAAATAAGAGAGTTTATTTTATTCTGCTTTGGTATACCAAGTAGGGAAATTTTTTCATGGGTATGATATTTGACTTTGATCCTGAAGGGTGAATAATATTTTTATAGATGTAGAATAAAGAAGCACAAAATTGGGTACAAGGGATAAACTAGAATAAATGTTTGAATTACATTTTAAATAACCAGAGGAAGATAAATAAGGAATGGTTCAAGAAGTGAACATATTAATAGAATCAAAACATGCTTTAGATAAGTAAGAAAAAAGATTGGGGATAATAATAATGTCTTAGAATTGAGGGCAGAGAGTGAGGTGAAGAAAACTCAGGTATTTCTTTGTGAATAGAGTTCATGTTGGGGACCAAGTCTGAAACAAAAGAAGAGAAACATGTTGGAAGATGGTTTATAGGAAACTTTTAGAATTGGTTTGAGGAATCAGTACAAAGTTGACTAAAGAAGTATAAGGAACAATTGGAAATGAGTATATGTTGCTCAGGATAGAAGGTAGACTTTAAGATAAGATTTTGAAAGTCATCAAGGTATATAAGATATACAGTTATCTGAGAAAAACACATGCTGATAATACAACTCCACAACAACAACAAAAATAAACAAATGAGACTTAATTAAACTGAAAAGCTTCTGTACCAATGAAAATAGACAACCTACACAATGGGAAATATATTTGTATATTTTGGATAGGACAAAAACTTGATAACTAGGATCTGCAGATAATTCAAATTAATCAACATAAGAAGAGCCAAGAAACCCTTAAATCACAGGGCAAGAGAGACAAATGTAACCTTCTCTAAAGAAGACAAATGAATGGCTAGCAAACACATGAAAAAATGCTCATCATTCCTAATTATTAGAGAAATGCAAATTAAAACCACCATGAGATATCATCTAACCCCAGCAAGGATGGCCCATATCACAAAATCTCAAAACTACAGATGCTGGTCTCGATGTAGAGAGAAAGGAACACTTTTACCTTACTGGTGGGACTGCAAACTAATGCACCCTTTTTGGAAGGAAATATGGAGAAACCTCAAAGAATTCAACCTAGACCTCCCATTTGATCCTGCAATCCCATTAATGGGCATCTATCCATAAGGAAAAAAAAAAAAAAAAACACCTTTTATTATAAAGACACTTATACTAGACGGTTTATCACAGCTCAATTGACAATCACCAAAATGTGGAAATAGCCTAAATGCCCCTCAACCGAGGAAAAGATTAGCAAGCTGTGGTATATGTATACCATGGAATAGTAGTCACCCATTTTAAAAAATGAAGATTTTGCAACATTTGTATTAACCTGGATGGAGGTGGAACACATGATTCTTAGTGAAGCATCACAGGAATGGAGAAGCATGAATCCTATGTATTCAACTTTGATATGAGGACAATTAATGACATGGTGGGGCATGGGGGAAGAGGAGAGCAGAGAAAGAGAGAAGGAGGGAGGGGTGAGGGAACGGAAAAGAAAAAGAAAAGAAAAGAAAAGAAAATAGTAACTAATTCTCACATAAATTGGATTTAATTTTGACCAAAGTACATTACTTGAAAATTAATTTTTAATTCAACTTGTTAATATGTTGTTTAGGATATTGCATCCTCATTTATAAGTGAAATATGTTTGTGATTTCCCTTTATAATAATGTATTTTTTCCAATTTTAAATTCACGTATATCCAGATCAAGTAGAATGATTTTGAAGTATTTCTTCTTTTTCTATTTATAAAATTTGGCATGATCTGTTATTGAAATTATCTTTTATTTTTATTTATGAATATTAGTTGTCTATTTTTGAGACTTTAGAAAAAAAAAATAAGAAGTTAACTGAGGACTCCATTCTGAACCTCAGAGTCAAAGCATTCTATGATAGACATACTCTTATCTGACAATGTGAATGTTACATTTTTTGCATTATTATTATTATTATTATTATTGCTCAATATTTCATTGCAGCAATTATCTGATTTCTTTTCTGAATGTATTTATCTTCATTTGTTCTTTATGAGGTTTTGGTTTCTAGTCATTATCTTAAGCATAGTTATTGTTATTAAATTTTAAGCCTTTTTAATTTTGTGACGGCAAAAAGTGAAAACCAAATAAACACATGTATATGGATAGAGCAAATAAAAAAAACAAAAAACTGAAACCATATCAGATATCCTGTCAGATCACAATAAAATAAATACAAAGAAGAAAATTTGACACTATACAAATACATGGAAATCAAACAACTTACTCCTGAGTGACCTCTGGGTCAATGAAGAAATTAAGAAGGAAATCAAAAATTTCTTGAAACAAATTAAAATGGAATATAACATCCCAAAACCTTTGGGATACAGTAATAGTAGGGCTAAGAGGGAATCTTACAGGAAAAAAAAAAAAAAAAAAAAAGCCTATACTAAAAAAGTAAAAATATTTCAAATAAACAACAATGCACCTCAAACAACTAGAAAAGCAAGAACAAAACAAACCCAAAGTTAGTAGAAGAAATAATAAAGATCAGAGAAGAACTAATCAAAATAGAAACTAAACACACACACACACACACACAAATAGTCAACAAAATAAAAGTTGGTTTTCTAAAATGTATTAAAAATAATAAACTGATATCAATGTACACAGCTATGATTTAATTAATAAAAAAAAAAAATAAAATAAAAATAAAAATAAAAATAATAAACTGCTAGCTAGATTAAGCAGATAAAAAAGACCGCCCCCAAAATAAACAAAATCAGAAATGAAAACGCAGACATTACAAATGATACCACAGAAATACAAAAGATCATCAGGCTATTATTATTAGATTCAACCAGGAAGAAATAGAAAAACCTGAACGTCTAGACCTACAATGCTTTCTTTCTTTTTTCTTCTCTTTTTTTTTGAGACAGAGTTTTATTAGTCGCCCTCGGTAGAGTGCTGTGACATCACAGCTCACAGCAACCTCAAACTCTTGGGCTTAAGTTATTCTCTTGCCTCAGCCTCCCAAGTAGCTGGGTCTACAGACACCCACCACAATGCCCAGCTATCTTTTTGTTATAGTTGTCACTGTTGTTTTAGCAGGCCTGGGCCAAGTTCCAACCCGCTAGCCCTGGTGTATGTGGCCAGCACCCTAACCACTGAACTACGGGCACTAAACAAAGACCTACAATGTTAATAAGATTGAAACAGTAATAAAAAGTCTTCCAATAAAGAAAATGCAAGGACTGGATTCTACCAATCTGAAGCTAACACAAATTCTTCACAAACTATTCCAAAAAGCTGAAGATGAGGGAATTCTTCCTAACTTATTCTATGAGGTCAGCATTCTCCTGATAGCACAACCAGAGAAGGACACAATAATAAAGAAAACTGCAGGCCAATATTCCTAATGAACATATATGCAAAAATCCTCAAGAAAATACTAGCAAACCAAATCTAACACATTGAAAAGATAATATACCATAATAAATGGCATTTATCCCAGAAAGACAAGGATGGCTCAACATGTGCAAATCAATAAATGTGATACAGGCCAGGTGCAGTGGCTCATGTCTGTAATCCTAGCACTCAGGGAGGCCAAGTCGGGTGGACTGCTTGAGCTCAGGAGTTTGAGACCAGCCTGAGCAAGAGCAAGACCTCTGTCTGTACTAAAAATAGAAACATTAGCCAGGGATGGTGGTGTAGGCCTATAGTCCCAGCTACTCAGGAGGCTGAGGCAAGAGAATCATTTGAGCCAAAGAGTTTGAGGTTGTTATGAGCTATGATGCCATAACCCACTACCCAGGGCGATAGAGTGAGACTCTGTCTCAAAAAAAAAAAAAAGAAAAAAAAAAAGTAAACATGATACAACACATCAGGGTGGCACCTGTGGCTCAAAGGAGTAGGGTGCCAGCCCCATATGCCAGAGGTGGAGTGGTCAAACCCAGCCCCTGCCAAAAACTGCAAAAATAAATAAATAAATAAAGATACAACACATCAACAAAATGAAGGACAAAAACCATAAAGTCATCTCAATAAATGCAGAAAAAAGGCATTTGTTAAAATTTAATAGTCCTTCATGATATTATAAAAACTCTTAACAGGTTCTTCATAAAAGGAGCATACCTCAGTGTAATGAAGGCCATATAGGACAAACCCACAGTTAATATACTGAATGGGGGGAGGCTGAAAGTCTCTCTTCTAAGAACTAGAACAAGACAAGGATGTCTACTTTTACCACTCTTATTCAACATAGTCCTGGAAGTTCTAGTTATAGCAATTAAGCAAGAAAAATAAATGAAAGGTATCCAAATTGGCAAAGAAGTCAAATTGTCCCTCTTTGAAAACAATATTATCTTATATTTGGAAAAAAAACTAACGATTCCACAAAAAACTCTTAAAATTGATCAATTTGGTAAAGTTAGAGGATACAAAATCAACATACAAAAAGCAATACCATTTATATACACCAGTAACAAATTAGCTGAAAAAATCAAGAAGGCAACTGCATTTACAATAGCTACAAAAGCATTAAAATACCCAGAAATAAATTTAACCAAGAGGGAAAAACTCTACAGGGAAAACTACAACATGCTGAGGAAAGAAATTGAAGAGGACAAAAACAAATGGAAAGACAGTCCATGCTCACGGATTAGAAAAATTAATATTGTGAAAATGACCAGACAATCTAAAGCAATCTACACATTTAATGCATCTTAAAATTCATAGAGAACCACAAAGAGGAGCCTGGACAGCCAAAGCAACCCTGAGCAGTAAAATGAACAAAGTGAGAGGCATCACACTACCTGACTCCAAAATGTACTACAAAGTAATAGTAACCAAAATGGCATGGTAAGGGTATGAAAACAGACACAAATCAATACACAGAAATAAACCCACATATTACAGCCAACTTATTTTTAACAAAGGTGCAAAACATATATGCTGGGGAAAGGACACCTGCTTCAATAAATGGTGCTGTAAAAGCTAGATATCCATATGCAGAAGAATTAAACTCTACCCCTCTCTCTCACCATGAACAAAAGTCAACTCTGGGGCTTTCAAAAATCAACAAAACCTGAATGTCCCTATATTTATTAAACAAATTGAATTTACAGTTAAAAAACCTATTACATATGTTTATAATTTCCTCTTAATAATAATAATATATTTTCTCCAATTTTAATATCAGGCGTATCCAGATCAAACAGAATGATTTTGAAGTATTTCTTCTTTTTCTATTGTCTATAAGATTTGGCATGATCTGTTCTTCAAAATTATCTTTTACTTTTATTTATAAATATTAGTTGTCTATTTTTTGAGACTTAAAAAAATAATAAGAAGTTAACTGATGACTCCATACTGAATCTCAGAGTCAAATCATTTTATAATAGACATACTCTTATTTCACAATGTTACTTTCTTTGCATCATTATTATTATTATTGCTTAATATTTCGATATAGCAATTGTCTGAGTCCTTTTCTGATTGTACTTATGTTCGTTTGTTCTTTACAAGGTTTTTGTTTCTAGTCCTTATCTTAAACATTGTTATTGTCATTAAATTTTAAGCCTTTTTAATTTTGTGAAGGCAAAAAAATGGAAACCAAATAAATGCATGTATATGTAAAAAAATAAAGAAAGAAAAACATTAACACCCCCCACCCCCATTGAGAAAAGGGGAAAAATGGGTTAATGGGTTAATTTTGCAAAGCAAAATTGTGATTATTCAACAGATAAAAATCAATTTAATTCACCTATCAAACTAAAGACAATCATATGACCAGCTAGATGTATAAAGCACTTTGAACAAATTCTAACTCCATTCCTGATGTAAAACTCTGAGAAAAGTAAGAATAGAATTCTTCCAGTAGGAATTCTCTGATGTTTTGTAAGATCTGAGCACTTGTTAAAGGCTTTGCCACATTCTTCACATTTGTAGGCTTTCTCTGCAGTGTGAGTCCTCTGATATTCTTTCTGGTACTGATCCCAGTTGTGGATTTTGGCATGTGAAGGTAATGCTGGTAGGTGGAAGAACAAAAAAGTTTTAATGAAGGACTCATCAAATTGACGACATTCATAAATATTCTCTTCAACTTTAAATCTCCTCTTCAGAAACATTTCGCTGAACACATAATCCAAACATATACCCAGAGTTCTGGGTTTCTCTGGGGCTTTCAAAAGACTTGTTATTTCTTCCCCTAATAGGTGGTGCCACAGGGATAAGATTTCTGTAGTTCTCTAACATTACATTCCTATACAAATTCCATTGAGCAGAGTCGAAGTATTCCCACTCTTCTGTAGTAAATTCTATGGTGACATCCCTGATTGTCAGCAGTTCCATTTCCCAGCTTCCATGTTGTTCCAGCATCCTCCTTTCATATTTTTCAGTACTTGCAGGTCACAAGGATACACAGGATGTGTCAGCACACTCAGAATTAGGAGTGTGTGAAGGAGAAGGAGAAACAAAAGGTTTGAAACATGCTCAAACGCTACACAACATGAGAGAATTCACACTTGAGTGAAACCCTACAAATGTGAAGAATGTGGCAAAGCCTTTAACTGGTGTTCAACCCTTACAACAACATCAGAGAACTTACATGTAGAGAAATCCCACAAATGTGGTACAAGTGGGAAGGCCTTTACCTCTCACTTTAGCTTTAATAGCCAAAAAAATCAAATAACGGTAAGTAGCTGGATTCATCTCCTGGTTCTCTATTCTGTTCCATAATCTACCTCTCTGTTATTGTGCCAGTACCATGCTGTTTTGATCACTATTGATTTATAGTATAGTCTGAGATCCAGCAGTGTGATTCCTCCTGCTTTGTTTTTATTTCTGAGTCATGTCTTGGGTATTCGAGGTTTTTTCTGATTCCATATAAAACGAAGTATTATTTTTTCAAGATCTTTAAAGTATGACAGTGGAGCTTTAATAGGGATTGCATTAAAATACTACTTTGGGTAATATGGACATTTTAACAATGTTGATTCTTCCCAGACATGAGCATGGTATAATTCATAATTGCTAAGTCATGGAAAAAGCCCAAGTGCCCATCGATCCACGAATGGATTAATAAATTGTGGTATATGTACACCATGGAATATTATGCAACCTTAAAGAAAGATGGTGACTTTACCTCTTTCATGTTTACATGGATGGAGCGGGAACATATTCTTCTTAGCAAAGTATCTCAAGAATGAAAGAATAAGTATCCAATGTATTCAGCTCTACTATGAAACTAATTTATGGCTTTCATATAAAAGCTATAACCCAGTTATAACCTAAGAATATGGGGAAGGGGGAGAGGGAGAAGAGTGGGAAGGGGGGAGGATGGGCAGAGGGAGGGTGATTGGTGAGATCACACCTACAGTGCATCTTACAAGGGTACACGTGAAACTTACTAAATGTAGAATATAAATGTCTTAACACAAGAACTAAGAAAATGCCAGGAAGGCTATGTTAGCCAGTGTCATGAAAATATGTCAAATGGTATATAAAAAAAAAAATAAAAATAAATTTTTTAAATAGAAAAAATTAAAATAAAAAAAAAATAATAGCCAAAAAAAAAAAAAAAATTCGTACTGAAGAAAAACAACACTAATGTGAAGAATTTGGCAAAGCCTTTTCCCATCTTACTCAACATCAAAAAATCCATAATATTGAGGAGAAACCCTAAAAATTTGAGGAATGTAGCAAAACTTTTAACTGTCTTTCAAGGCTTATTCAACATCAGAAAATATATACCACAAAGAAACCATAAAAATGTAAAGACTGGCAAATTCTTTACTTAATATTCAGGCGTTAGATAATATCAGGAAATTCATATGGAAGAGAAACCCTACAAAAGTAAAACTATCTGAACATTTATACTACAGAAACCCTAAAGACGTAATACGAGTGAAAGAGTTTTATCCCAAATATACAACTTGGACATCACCAGGGAGTTCATACAAAGACAAACATTCAACAGATATAATAAATGTGAAGAAGTATTTAATTAAATACTCTAAGTGCCTCTAAGGATTCACACAAGTAAAAACTAAAGGACATTTCCAGACTTTATATTAACTTCATGTATTCACTGTAGAGAAAAATGTGAAGTCCAGATAATTTGATGTTATTTTTCAAAACAGCAATAACTTTTATGTTTTGGCAGGTGTAATTATTAATATATTCATGGATGTTTGCACTGAAAATATTTAAAATTATTCAAAGTGGGCAGGGCAGTGCTACACCTATAATTGTAGCACTGTGGGAGGCAGAGGTTGGTGGATTGCTTGAGCTTAGGTATTCTAGACCACCCTGAGCAAAGGAGTAAGACCCTCCCCCATCTACTAATAAAACAAATAAAAAAAGCCAAACATTATGCCTGTAGTCCTGGCTACTTGGGAGGCTAAGGCAAGAGGATTGCTTGAACTCCAGAGTTCAAGGTTGCTGTGAATCAAAATACCATGGCACTCTACCCAGAGTGACAGAGTGAGACTCTGTCTCACACACACACAAAAAAAAAAAATATTCAAAAGCAAATACTGATATAGTTCAATCCTCAAATTAGTTGACACTATAACTTTATTTTTATCATGTATATGAAAATATGTGAACTGTTGTTTCTGCCTCAGGGCTATGAATGGACATTTAATGTCATGTGAATATAATTAATATCAATTTTGCCATGGAAGTTCAATAGCAAATGTAAACTACATTAAGAAAATCTAAAGAATATGGTTCTTGTGGGAGATTTGAATCATAAAAGTATGATGCATGTAAGCATATTCTGGGTAATTGGTATATTTTTTCCTCTGGACTAAAGAGTAAAACTTTCTAAATTTTGAAAATGCATTGTTTTACCTCTTTTGTCTTAAGAAGGAAAAAACTGGTCCATTAGCTAAAATACTGACATATCTTTGTAGTAAAAAGAAATACAAGTCTTGAATATTATTTGATGTGATGGAGGACATAGAAATCTTGAACACTAATTGATGTAATATGAGTAGAAATAAAAACATATTTATAGATAACAGAAAAAAATAAAAATAACTCCTACATCTTTACAGATATCAGAGGACAGTACAGATAACACCTATCTCAAGGTCACATAAATATTCAAATCAATGTGCACTAAATAGCCTCCATCTTTAAAGAAAGCGTAACTCTAAGAGGACTATATTAGATAAAAGTAATGCTTCTTCAGCACTTATAACCAAGGAGCACATAGTGAATTTCCAAATGCTTTATTCAGGCTATCGTCTAATAAGCTTGTCTTGATTAATAAAACTAAATGGATTTTAATGCTTTAACATTGATGCACAATGAATGAAATGTGATTCTTCTACTAATGCTAAACTTTCTCGTCCAAGATTGTAGCTAACAGGTGAAAATAACATACTATTTTGGTAATACAGTGAAATAACCTCTTTAATAATCTCATTCCTGAGGACTTAAATTTTCAATATTTTGGAGAATACTGTTCTAAAAGTTACTATTTTGTGTTCATTTCACTTCCTCGTAACAATGGAGATGTTATAATAACGATTATTTGGGAGTATAAAAAAAGGAAGGAAAATATTATGCCTTTATGTGGAGAATGTATTAAAAACTAATAGCTAATATCGTACTTAATGGTGAAAGACTGAATGCTTTTTTCTAACATCAGAAACAAAGCAAGGATGTCTTGTTTCTACTGCTTCTATTTGACACTGTACTTACAGTCCTAGACAGTACAATGAAGCAAAAATAAATAAATAAAAGGCATACAGAATCAAAAAGAAGTAAAACTATCTATTGGAAGACAACATGATTATCTCTGCAGAAAATCCAAAAAATCTATAAAAAACTTTTATAACTCATTTATTAGTGAATTTGGCAAGGGAGGACCAAATGAAAAAGTAAAAAAAAAAAAAAAAAATTAGATACTAGAAATGAATGATTGGAAGTTAAAATTTTAAAATCACCATTTACATCATAAAACAGAAAACAAAATTAATGGGAAAAATGATAAACACTAAATAACATCTGGAGCTTATTTAAAATAATGTACTAATATTATTTTCTTGGTTTTAACAAATGAATCATGGTAATGTAAAATAACAGCATTAGAGGAAACTTAAACTGAGTAAGAAGTATAGAAGAACAATATCTTTATAATTTTTTTATAAATCCAAAATTATTCCAAGAAAAAGTTATTTAAAAATTAAATTAAACAATGATTTACAATAGCAACAAACACATACTTAGGTATAAATCTAAATAAAAATGTGCATGCTCTGTACACTGAAAAAAACTTCAAAATACTAATAAATCAACAAAGTCTCAAGAAATGGAGAATCTCTGTGTACTTTTGGTAGAAAGCAATAAGCAGACTTTAACGTTTACATGGAAAAGCAAAAGAAAGAAAATAGCCAAGAAAATTCTGGAAAACAACATATTTGGAGAATTCAAGCTACCCAAGTTTAAAACAATATAAAGCTAGGGTAATTGAGACTGTGTGGATTTGGCAAAAGGACTGACTTAGAGATTAATGAAACAGAATATGGGTTCCAGAAAAAGGCCTATGTGTGTGTGTGTGTGTGTGTGTGTGTGTGTACAGTCAACTAACTTTTGACAAAAGTATGAAGGTAATTCAATAAAGAAGGGTGATTTCTTCTGATAAATGAATATTTATCAACTGAATATTCACCTGCAAACAAATGAACTTCAATTCACATCTTTACATTCTTTGTAAAAATTAAATGGATCATAAATCTAAATTAAAAACCTACAACTTATAGATGAAAACAGAAAAAATCTGTGTCCCTGTTTTAGGTCAAGATTTGTTAGGTATCAGGAAAAAGCATGATTCATAAAAGCAAAAGCTGATAAATTAGATTTCACCAGTTTTCAAAAGACATCCTCAAGAAATGAAAAGGCAATCCACAGATTGGGATAAAACATTTGCAAAATACCTGAAAAGGGACTTATATCCAAAATAATATAAATAACTCTCAAATCTCAAAAATAAAACAAATAAACCAATATTAAAATTAGACAAACATATTTGAAAGGTGACTTCACTAACATTTATGGATATCAAATAAACACATTAAAAGATGCTCAACATCATTAATCATTAGGAAGTTGGCAACTACACCACAGTAAGTGTATTCTACCCACCAATTATTATAGAATACGATCATTTGAAAATAATATGGCAGTCTCCTATAAAGTTAAACATGTAGACTATGATCTCATTTCTTTGTATTGATTCTAGTGAAATAAAAACTTAGGTTCACACAAAAGCCTGTTTTAGATTTCTGTCTTCAGTTCAGTGTTCACAGAAGCTTTATTTGTAATCACCATGAACTGGACACACAACCCAAATGTCCTTCAACAGGTGAATAGATAAACAAATTATAATATACCTACACAATGGAATACTACTCAGCTACATGATGCACAAACCACTTGAATATACAACAATGTGCATGAATCCTCAAATGCACTGTGCCAAATGAAAGAAGCCACTCTGAAGGATATAATGTACAACCATATCTATGTGGCATCTGGGAAAGGCAAAACTATAGCAACAGAAATATATTTGAAGTTGCCAGGGGCTGGCACTGGGGAGGCAGGAGCTGACTAAAATAGAGCATGGGGGAGTAGTTTGGAACTGTCCTGTATCTTGTTTGTGGCGTTGTTACATAACTGCATGCATTTACCAAAACTCCCAGAATTGTACACTAATAAGAATGAATCTCAGTATGTAAATTCTACTTTAATGAAAAGAACTTTTTAAAAAGTATATGGATGTGTGGATTGTGATTGGAAGTTATGAAAGATGTTTTAAAGAAAACTAGTGAATATTTGAATGTGAACTCTTTTTTATATTAGTAGATGTGAAAATGGTATGTAGTATTATGGTTGTGTAAGAAAATGTCCCATCTTTAGAGTTGCACACAAAGTATTTAGAGGTAAAATGCATGGTGTTTGGAACTCACTTTCAAATACTTCATCAAAAAAAAGATAAAGAAAATAGTAGGAAAAAGTGCTAACAAATACAGATATATGGGTTATATTTTTCTATATATTTAAAATTATTCATAATTTAAAAACGAATGGCCAGATGTGGTGGCTCATGTCTGTAATCACAGCCTTTGGGAGGCTGAGGCAAAAGTATTGTTTGAGGTCAGGAGTTCCAAGAGTGAATAGAGTGAGCCCCACCCCCAATAGCTACAAAAAATTTGAAAAATTAGCCAGATATGATGACTCATACCTATAGTCCTGGTTACTCTGGAGGGTGAGGACCAGGATTTCATTCAAGGTTACAATGAGCCAGGATCACACTACCCTGGGTGACAGAGTGAGAACCATCTCTGAAAAAGAAAAAATTAAAAGAGCTCATTGGCCTAGGTGTGATATCCTACCTTTGCCACTTATATATGCTGTGTGACTTTAGGCAAGTTACATAAGCACTCTGTACCTTGGTTATTTCATCTTTAAATGTAGATGATAATGGTACATACCAATATAAGTGAAGAACTTAGTTCTGGAAACATAGCAAACTAAATGTTGGCTTTCGCTATATTAATAATTATTATTCATTCATCACACCTTCACTGAGCACTAGTACGTACTAATTTTGGAAAGAGAGCTAGGGCATATGCTAAGAGACCAGTTAGAGGCTTTTTTGTTTGTTTTTCACAAAGACATCCTTCTAAGTGGAAATAAGTTGCTCTTAAAGATGCCTTTCTCAATCAGTGAGAGGCTTTGTTTTTACAGGAGTCTTAGTGACAAATGAAGGTGGCTTGGATCAGAGTGACAGCAATGGAGGTGGCAAGAAATGTTAAAATGTGGATATACGTTATGCATCAATAGAGAAATGATAAATAAGGCAAAACTATCTTTGGTAAAATTTAAGAACAGTGGGAGAAATGTACATTAACAATTGAGTACAATGTAATAACTTCTAGAATAAAGGTCTATACAGTACACTAAAGGGTACAGAGAATAGAGTGAGTGACTCAGCCTCAGAGAATAAAGGAAGAAATTGCAGGCATGTAGGGGGAAGCTGAAAGAGCCCGAGAAATAAAGGCTACCTACAGAGTTTTTTAAAAAGGTTAAAAATCAAGAGATCATAGAGATTCAGTTCAAGAAGAGAAACTGAGTGCATATGTTTGCCTTCTATTTCCTGTAAATCCTCTTTAAGTGACAGAGAAGTAGAATCAGAAGAATGGGATACAATAGGAAGCATCAGTGAATGAATTTTTAATTAACTTCCAGAATAGAAGTAAATAATAATAGAAGAAATAATTTCTTTGCTAATAATAATAGCATAGAAACCCATCTATGCTATGCTATCTTTGCTAATAATAATTAGCAAAGAAATTAGTGAAACAGAGAATAGAAATGTAGTACAGAAAATCAATGAAACCAAAAGCTGGAATAAAGGAATAAAATTTACAGACTTACCAAGAAAAAAAAAGAACACTCAAATAACTGAAAGGAATGAAAGAGGGACTATCACTAGCAACTCTGCCCAAAAAAGTGTACTGTAAGAGAATATGATGAACAACTGTATGGCAAAGATTCGGATACATTAATTGAAATGAAAAAAAAAAAAAATCCTAGAAGACACAAAATAACAAACTGAACAAGAAGAAATAGAAATCTATAAATTAGATGTGTAACAAGAAATTGTTATAATTTAAAACTTGCCAAAAGCCCAGGTGACTTCACTAGTGAAATCTACCAAAAATTTAAAGACAAATTTGTACATGTTCCAATTCTTCACAAACTCTTTCAAAAATCAGAATAAAAGAAAATAATTTCCAACATATCCTATGACGCTAGTATTACCCTGATACCCTATCAAAGACATCAAAAGAAATAGAATTACAGACCAATAGCTCTTGTGGATATGGACACAAAACTTCTCAACAAATGCTAAAAATCAAATACAGAAACATATTTTTTAATATTCCTAAGTGGGATTTGTCCCAAAAATGTAAGGTTAGTTAACATCAAAAAATTAATTATTGGGATGGGCATGGTGGCTCACATCTGTAATCCTAACACTTTGGGAGGCCAAGGCAGGAGGAAAGCTTAAGGCCAGGAGTTCAAGGTCAGCCTGAACAAGAACAAGATTTCATCTCTATAAAAAATAGAAAAATTAGGTGACCATGGTGCTACACATCTATGGTTCTAGGTGAAACAGGAGGATCACTTGAGCCCAAGAGCTTGAGGTTGCAGTGAGCTATGATAACACCAGTGCACTCTAGCCTGGGCAACCGAGTAAAACTCTGTCTCAAAAAATTAATTATTATAATACCAATGGCTTTCTCTCTAAGATTGGCTTTCTCCAATCAAAACAGTGTGACACTGGCACAAGATGTCCACACTCACCAAATTGATTCAGCATCATAGTGTATGTTCTAAGCAGGGCAATAAGGCAACAAACAAAAATCAAGATCTATGTGCTGAAATGTACTAACAATAACCAATCCAAAAAGAAAATTAAGAATACAATTCCATTTGCAATAAATTAATAAAAAAATAAAATATTTAGAAATAAATTCAACCAAGGAGATAAAAGACTTGGGCACTGAAAACTATTAATATAAAACAGTGCTGAAAAGAAATTAAACACAAACTAAATAAATGGAAAGACATCCCATCTTCATGGACTGGAAGACTTAATATTTTTAAGATGCCAATACTACCCAAAGTGATCTACACACTCGATGCAATCCCTGTCAAAATCCCGATAGCTTGTCTGCATAAATTAAAAAGCTAATCCTAATTTCATATATAATTACAAGGGATCTCAAACAACCAAAACCATCTTTAAAAAGAACTAAGTTGGAGGACTCAAACTTCCTGATTGCAAAACTTACTACAAAACTACAATCAAAACAGTGTGACACTGGCACAAGGACAAAGGTATAAATTAATAAAATAGAACTAAGAGCAAAAAAATAAACCCATCTATCTATAGCCAAATGATTTTTGACAAGGATACCAGACCATTCAGAGAGGGAAGACACTCTCTTAAACAAACAGTGCTGAGACAACTGGATTTCCTTATATAAAAGAGTAAAGTTGGATCCTTACCTCACACAATACACAAAAATTAACTCAAAAGATCACAGACATAAATGTAAAAGCTGAAATGATAGCACTCTTATAAAAAAACATTTTCAAGCAAGAAGGCTGAGTAAATCTTCATGACCTTGGACTTGGCAATGGCTTCTGAGATATGACACCAAAAGTACAAATTTAAAAAAATCAACTAAATTTCATCAAAACTCAAAATTTTTGTGCAAAAAAGGGAAGACATCACACAATATGAGAGAAAATACTTGCTATATTTGATAAGGGTGTAGTGTCCAGAATATATGGAAAAAACTCTTATAATTCAATAACAAAAAGATAAACCACCTGATTAAAAAAATAGGAAAGAACATGAATAGAAATTTTTCCAATGAAGATACACAAATGGCTGAAAAACATATGTAAAGATGTTTGACATCATTAGTCATTAGAGACACACAAATCAAAACCACAATAAGATACGACAGCCATTAGGATGGCTATAATGTTTTTAAAGGAAAATAACAAACATTGGTGAGCATATGAAGAAATTGGAACCTCATATACTACTGGTGGAAAATTAAAATGATGCAGCCACTGTGGGAAACTTTGGTTGTTCCTCAAAAAATGAAAACACAGAATGACCATAAGACTCAGCAATTCTAATTCCAGGTATATACTCAAAAGAACTGAAAACTAGTACTCAACCAAAAACTTGTAAATGCATTTTCATGGTATCACTATCTGATATCTGGTATAATCAAAACGTAGAAACCACCCAAATACCCATTCAGTGATGAATGGATAAGTGATGTATCCATTATTCCCAGTAAGAGGAATGAGGTGCTAATACATACTGCAATGTTGATGAACCTTGAAAACATTATGCTAAGTAAAAGAAGCCAGACTGTAAGAGGAAAACGGGGATGAATGATGAGAAAGGATTGTTCTGATGTGCCTGTATGACTATTTATATTGAATTTTTTAATTTTAATAAAATTAATAATATAACAGTAGTTTAAAAGATTAGTTGAATAATAATGGTAAGGAGAACATAAGGAACTGAGATTGAGGAAGTACAGGCTGAGGAAGGCAGCAGTTACCTGTAAGTACCCAGTTAGACCCCAAAGCAGTATCGAGAGCACCAGAAGTCTGTTGAACAAACAGCAGCAGAAGCCTGGAAGTAAGAGACAAGGACTTGTCTAGCTGCTGCTTCACCCTCCCCCCAGTAGGACTCTGGACAAAGGTCACTGAGGAGGGGGCTCTGTGGAGGCAGGGATTGCCTATCAGGAAGAGTCCAAACTGTGCGAGGGGATAAACAGACAATGAGCAGGTGCATGTTATGCTGGGGACAGCACAAACACTAGATCATGATAAGAGAGAAACATGTCTCTCAGTGAGATAAGTGGAACATGCTTCTTTCTCCCTAGTTCTCCACATGACATGGCATCAGTTGGTCTGCCCACAAGCTTCCAGGAGGCCTAACAGCCTTCCATGGAATTTGTGCAGCAGGTCTGATTGGGGTCTGCTTTAACATCCTGCTTTTGGACTTGTTGTTCCTCATTTTATGAATTGTTTGTGAAGTTGACAAATAACATAAGAGAAATGATATAGATTGAATTTGTGACTGATTAAGGAAGTTAGGAAATTGTGTGATTGGAAAATTCAAGCATAACAGAATGCTGACACATGGGTTTAGCATAGCAAGTGGTTCATTTTATGATAAGAAGAGCTATAAAAACAAAGTAGTCTCAGAGTCGGTTGCCATCACCTGTCCTCACATTAGCCATGGCCCTCCAGACCCACTTTTTTTAACTCCTACTCTGTGTCTTTTTGTCTTTATTTCTTTCATTCTCATCATTGCTGAGCATTGGGAAAGAACTCATGGTGTAGTTTGGGTCTCCTACACCAGACAAAAAAGGCCACCTATTGCATGATTCAATTTACATAAAATAAGTGAATCCAAAGAAAGCAGATCAGTGGTTGCTAGTTCTAGTTGCTAAGGGGAGAGAGAAACAGGGAGTGACTACTTAATGGAGGTTCCTTTTGCAGTGATGAAAATGTTCTGGACCTAGATAGTGGTGATAGTTGAGTAAACTTGTGAATGTACCAAGTGCCACTGAAATGGTTCAAATGGTAAATTTTATCTTAACTCATTTTACCACAACTTTTAGAAAATAATACGTTGGGGCGGCACCTGTGGCTCAAAGTAGTAGGGCGCCGGCCTCATATGCCAGAGGTGGTGGGTTCAAACCTAAAAATAATATGTTAAAACATTTTTTGAAATATATTGGACAGTGTTTGTAAACTGGGATTTATGATAGCCTTACTTTATTTATCTATTTATTTATATGCAGTTTTTGGCCTGGGCCAGGTTTGAACCCACCACCTCCTTGAGCCACAGGCACCGCCCTGTTAAAATTTTTTTATTACCTGTATCTATTTTTTGCTTAAAATTTAAAAAATCTGCAATCAAGGAAGAAGGAAGAAAAAAGGAAAAGAAGGGAGGAGGAGGGGAGGGAGAAAGTGAGCCTCCATGATCACTGGAAGACTTGGCATAGCTGTGGAGGGGAAGGAGCAACCTAGAGGACTGGTAAGACTGGGTGACAAAGATGCCTTAGATAGAGTTAGGGCCACAGAAAACAGACATGGGATTCACGGGACAACTAAGAGTCATGCTACTAATTCTGTATTCTGTCCCTAGCTAGGAAGACAAGAAGATAAAAATTGGGGAAAGGACAAGAACAAAGTAGGAGCAGGGGAGAGAAATAAAGAAGATTGATGAAGAGGGGAGGAGAAGGAGAGAGAGAAAGTACATAACCCCTGCCAGACCTGCCAAGAGGAAAGGAAAAATAAGAGAAGGGAGAGGGAAAGACTAGAAAGATAAGAAAATCAAAAAGAAAAGTACAGAAGAAAAGACGAGAAGAAAAAAGCAAGACAAGAAAATAGCAGGGGAAAACTTGTAAGGTAGGAAAAAGAGAAAAGGAGAAATAAAATGATCAATAGTGAAACAGAAAAATAATATTTTCTGGGCACATACTGTGGAACAGAGACTGTGTGTGTGTGGTGTTTTTAAACACAGTATCTCACTTCCTCCACATAACTGTATCAGGTAGGTATAGTATTCCCTATAGAAAAAAGTGGCAAAATGAATACCCTAAAAGGCATGAAGTCAGAAGCCAATTCTGAACTCAGGTGTGCTAACTCCAAAACTTTGGCCATCAGCCATCAGTTGGCCAAAGTGCCTCTTCAGCTTCCCAAAGGAAGGCACCTGCCAACAGGACATGCCTATGAAGGTAACAGAGGTGACATTTTCTATGATCTCCCACATTTAGTTCATTAACTTTCTCCTCACTGAACCACCTAAATTTCTAATCTCCCTCCTTCCTCATCTCCATAAAAACTTACCTGTAACTGTGTCGTACCCCTTCAGTGCTTGCTCCCTGATGATAGAGCATCTAAAAGTAATCCATATCCATTGTCACTATGTGACAATGTCAACAGTTCTCCCAAGTGTATTTACTCCTTCATTTATTCAATCAATGTTTACTCAGCGTATGTGTCAGACCCTGAAGTAGATGCTGAAGGTAAAACAATGAACAAGACATACAAACATTAAGTTTACATCTATCTGGAAAGACAATTGAACAAGCAATTGAAACAGAACATACATTCTTTTGATAGAGGAACTACCAGACGCTATGGCACCAGCATCTTTTCAAGACTCAAACCTACCCAATGTACTCAAGTCACATTTGACTTGCACAATTACAAGTGGAGCTCAAACACGACTTACTGTATATACTTGAGTATAAGCTGAGTTTTTTCGGCACTAAATTTGTGCCGAAAAACCTGAACTCGGCTTATACTCGGGTCAAACAGGTTATTTGATTCGGTGCACGCCCACCTAATCAAATGCACGTAGTCTCCAGTCGTAGACTTCTGCTTGAGGGGGTGGTTTTCTGCACTTTATTTAAAGTTGTAAAGTTGTTGTTGCTAGTTTACAGGTTTTCTTTAGCAATAAATATTGAAAAGCATTTAACCTACTGATTCCTCAATTATTATGTAATTGTTTTGGGTATATATTTTTATTTTTGAAATTTTTGAAATTTAGGCTGCTGCATTTTCCACCTCGGCTTATACTCAGGTCCCTAAGTTTCCCCAGTTTTTAGGGTAAAATTAAGAGGGTTGGCTTAAACTCGGGTTGGCTTATACTCGAGTATATAACGGTACCTTAGTAACCTTTGCATTATGCTAACAAAATCGAAAGGAGCTCTGCTGAGAAAACTGAATCTGGTACAGTAGAGTGACTCTGGGCCTATTCGATTTGGCCAAGGTGGTTGATGCCATGACCTACAGCTCATATTCTTTCCTGTTATAGAAACTACATTGATGGCCGAAAAAATTTCAAATGCTCTATATGACTAGAATAATTTGTTTTGTTTCTGAATATCTAATATTTTACTATATATTGTGATATTCTATCTATTATTATGCACAATGTATTATAGAGAATATATTATTAAATGTTATATGTTTAACAATGTTAAGTAATATAGTTAATAATATAATAGTATATACATGTCCTCTAAATATTTGTACTTTACACATAGACATTATATATTTCCATCAGCAAGAATTATATTTTGAATTAAGTATGTCAATTACAATATAGAATATCAAATGTATTGTATTTTCATGTTTAGAATACCACCTATTGTATTTAGCGTTTCACTAAAAATACTTTCTTGTATATTTGCTTCTCAAAACGCACCTCTACAGCAGGCCAGGCAGATGTAAATTATTCCCATTTGAAGACAAGGTCACTTATTGGGACACCAATAAGTAAAATGCTATTTAGTAAATGGCCAAGCCACCGCTGGCCAAGCTCTTTGGTCTCCTGGTGGAATCAGCGTCCTTCCACTGGGCAGTTCAGCCTCCCTGACAGGTTAATTAGTTGTCCATGTCTGGGAGAGATGGTTTTATGGAGTCGGAAAGGAGACTCGCTTCATTTCATTGCCTCATGGGATGTTTGGAACGCAGTCGATACCTGCTGAGTGGTGATGTCTGGGCACAGAGAGCTGTTGTAAGAAAATGGACACAGAAAATCAGTGATATGACTGAGATAAAGTGGAGAGGGTTGTCACTGATGGGTCATTACATGCTTGCTGTAGACACCGGGGTGCTTCTGCATGGAAGGCGCTGTTAGGAGTAATCCCACTGGTACTGTTTGGGGAATGTGGCTGTTCAGTCATGCTATAGATCAGTGCGTGTCAACCGGTGTGCCATGGGAAAAATTTTAAAAGGGATCATTAATTAAATTATTTTTGAAAGAAAATAGTGCCATGAGATAAAAAAAGGTTGAGAAACATATATGGTAGCATGACAGGCCAACAAATGGTGAAAATAGAAATACGGTCACACATCACTTAGTGACAGGGACACATTCTGGGGGATGTGCTGTTAGGCAGTTCCATCACAGGAACATCACAAACTCAGATGGTGTCCTCCTGTCCCCCTAGGCCATGTGGGACGGCCTTTTGCTATTAGGTTACACACCTGGACAGCATGTTATTGTGCCAAATTTTCCAGGCAACTGCAATACAGAGGTAAGCATTTGTGTATCTAAACATACAAAAGGTACAATGACATCTTAAGAGGACATCATCATAGTTGTAGTTCATCATTGACCCAACTGTCAACTGTGCAGGACATATGTTGGGAAACTCAAAAAATTCTTGTAAAATTATTGATTTAGTCTCTCTGGACTGAGAGCTCCTTAGGAGTAAGCACCTCCTTTGTCATGTTTTATTAGCCTCTGGCACCTAGTAGGTGCTCAATAAATTAATCAGTGCATTGCCCTATATTTGGGTACTGCTATGTGTATTTTTGGATTTTTGCTTAGAGACGCCAAGGTGAGTAGGTTCAAAACAAAGCCCTGATACCTGCCTGTGCCCACTGAAACCTCTCTCTCTCCAGTGTCCCAGGCAAGGTGACAGCACCCACCTGCCTTGATCCTCTGCCTCCTCCCTCTCTCCCCTCCAGGAGTTCTGTCCCTGACATCTCTATAATCTGCCTGCATTGCTCCATGCACGCCGCTTCAAGGGACTCTGGGTGGAGTGTGACAAACTTCCCTGGTTTGCCCAGGACTGAGGAGTCACTCAGAACGTGGGACATTTGGTGCTAAAATCAGAACGTTCCCGGGCACTCTGGGCAGGTTGGTCCAGCTATGTCTCAGTTATATAACTCCTCTCCTGGTCTACAGCAGTAGCCTTTCCATAGCCAGCTTTGTCCCCAATGCTCCCCTGCTGTCACTGGTGAAAATATTTCAGTGACTTCATGTATCATCAACCTGCCACCTTGTCAATCTGACTCTCATTCATCCCTATGGTCTCTCCCAGGCCACCTGCTCCTTGCATCCGTCACGTTCCCTGGACCTTTGTACATGCTGTGTCCCCGTGTGAATTGCCTGAGTTCTACACAGGCCTACAGCTCCTAGTTTAAACTTTTAAAACCCAGTCCAAGGATATCCCCACTGGCAATAGTTGCTGGATCTGGGTGGTTTTACCGTAGATCATCGGAACTTGATAAAATCATAAAACTTTTAAAAACTGCCAGACTGATTCAATTCCCATCTCTGCATATGGAACCAGCTTCATAGCTTTTAAAGCTCTGCAGAGGACTTCAGCACACAGAAAACTGAGAACCAATGATCTGCGGAGAAGCTCACCTGACCCTGTGATCCTTCCTGCTCCTGTGACTGGTGCTGGTCCCTCCCACACCTGCTCCCCATCTGGGCACCTCTGACACCCATCACACTGCTGTCTCAGGGCAGAGATTCTGGCTGGTCCACATTAGCACTCCCAGTACCCAGCCCAAAGACTGGCACATAGCACAGATTTAATAAGACTTAGTTGTGCATAGCAATGACCGTGGGCAACTTCATATCCTTCTGGACTTCACTTTTTCCCCCATGAAATGGAGATAAATGTATCCAATTGGAAGAGTTGAGGAGTGAACAGCTGATGTGAAGTGTGTGCCTCATTGTGCTTTACTTGCTACTCTAATAGTTCAGTGGCAGATTAGCTAAGGGGAGCATTCCTGCCATTTCCCCCTGCCAGATTCCCCTGAATCTGAGCTTGTTTTTGTCAAAATAACAGGGAAAATGTAGCAGTGTTAATGCCCACATGCTCTGGGTTATAGGCAGCGTGAGGCTGAATGAGATGATGGCTTGAAAATGTTCCGAGATTGGCTAGAGGTGAATATAAATAGTGTCGTGATCATGACTGGACACTTTGGAAGCATCTGTGTCCTCCCCAGCTGACTGCTTTGCAAGCCTGTCTGTGAGTTGGAGTTTTGCAGATAAATCATCATGCAGTAAGAGGTCAAGCACATGACCTCTCAGCCCACTGTCATCACCTCTAAGGAGACGTCAGGGCAGGGAGCTGTTGACAAAGAGAAGAAGGAATATGTTTCTAAAGGCTCTCAGTGATGGATGGTCCCCGTCAGTCCTCCTGCTGGCCCAGCTGGGCTTCTGTGCCACTTGGATGGATGCCCTGAGGGAAGTTTTCTTCTGCTCTCTCCTTCTCTGTTTAGTATGTTCTGTCTTTATACTTCTCACTGGGTTTACTTTCAAAAATTGGGACTTCTACCACTGGCGTTGAAAGCACAAACACACACACCCCCACCACCAGCAAAGGAAAAAATAAGAAGAGAGAAAGATAATTGTTGGCTGTTTTTTAAGAAAAGTTGGTGGATTAAAGTGAACTTTGATCAATGGAAGAACTTGGGCTAAAAAATGCAAATGCAATCGATCTCGAAGATTCAAATGATGACCCCGGCCATGGCTTTGAGCCCAGATCTCAGGACACCCATGCACTTACAAACATCGTGTGGGCTGGACGTTCCAACTTATTTTTTAGGTTGCTCAAGAAGCTTTTTTAACTCCATAAATATATGAGGGTGTGGGTGGTAGTGAATGAGAGAGAGAGAAAGAGGGAGATTATGATGATAGGTGTTATGGATCATTGGCACACTTAGGCAAGTCCTTTATCCTCTGCTTGGGATTTAAGAGTTTGCTACTAGAGTATATTTCACGTTTCTTTTTTTCTTTCTGCTTAGAACATTGGTTCTCAACCTTCCTAATGCCACGGCCATTTAATACAGTTTCCTCATGTTGTGCTGACCCCCAACTATGAAATTATTTTCATTGCTACTTCATAACTGTGATTTTGCTACTGTTATGAATTGTAATGTAAATATCTGATATGCAGGATGGTCTTAGGTGACACCTGTGAAAGGGTCATTCAATCCCTAAAGGGGTTGCGACGCATAGGTTGAGAACCACTGGCTAAGAGCTTTTGTATTTATACTGAACTTTCTGAAATGACATTTTTAAAGTTTCTGAAGTTTTAAGAAACATGTATGGGCAGTGCCTGTGGCTCAGTGGGTAGGGCACCGGCCCCATATACTGAGGGTGGTGGGTTCAAACCTCATCCCAGCCAAACTGCAATAAAAAAATAGCTGGGCATTGTGGCAGGCGCCTGTAGTCCCAGCTACTCGGGAGGCAGAGGCAAGAGAATTGCCTAAGCCCAGGAGTTGGAGGTTGCTGTGAGCTGTGGCACCAGGGCACTCTACCAAAGTGTAGGGAGCTGGGGCATTTATACTCCAATTCTCAAGACTCATCAGTTGAGGGCTGGCTGCTCATGGGAGATATTAAAAATACAGCACTTCCAGCCTTCCGAGTCCCAGGCTCCCATCCTCCCTGGGACTAGAGTCTAGAATAAGCCCAATGGCATGGACACACATCTGCTAGTGGTTGGGAGTCTAGGCTGGAACTCTCTGCATGGTTAAGATCCAAGGGCCATGGCTCAAACAGTGTGCCCGAAGCCCGAGCATGATGGTGCTATTTACAGGACAATACATACCTGGTTTTGAAGATTAGTGTCAGAATTTAAAGAACCACTAATGGGAGAAGGCATAGGAGGGCAGCTAATAATTTGGGAAACAGGAAAAAGTCATTTCACCTGCCCTGGTAATTTTGAGCAGTAAATCCTATATAGGACTGAGCCATTTGCAGAAATTTGGCTGTACAGATTTAGCCATATGGCTAAACATGGTTTCTAGAGGCAAATTTGACACTACTGTTGTTAATCCTGGAATATTACCCACGAAATCAGCAGTTCTCAACCTGTGGGTCACAACCCACAGGAACTGTATTAAAGGGCCACGGCATTAGGAAGGTTGAGAACCACTGTCCTAAATTTAGCCCCAGAAATCTGACAAAGGCCTATCTTTCAAGGCTGGCTCCAAGTTGCCCTAGGCCACGGCTTTGGCTCTTTTTCTTTCAAGCCTGGCGTAGATGTCCTATCCTGCTGGATCTGTCCTGCTCTGCCCTGAAAAAGCAGGTACACAAACTACGCCATTGTGTCCTGTTTACAACAGGAGATGGCTCCTGCGGTTCACTTTCTTCCAGATTTGAATGTTTTTTGTCCTTCCATAATTCACATGTTGAACTTCTCACCCCTAATGTGATAACATAGGAGGCGGCACGTTTGGGAGGTCATTAGGTTTAAATGAAGTCATAAAACCCCCATGATGGGATTAGGGTCATACTAAGAAGAGACACTGGAGAGGTGTCCCCAACCCTCATGTGAGGACACAATAAGAAAACAGCCACCTGCAAACCAGGAAGAGGGTCTTTGCCAGGTGCCAGATCTGACAGTGCTTTGACATTGGACTTCCCAGCACTCTGAGAAATAACATATTATTGTTTAAGCCACCCAGCCTGTGGTCTATTTGATATAGCAGCCCAAAATGATGAGGACAGGCACTTTGAGCATGAAATCCAGGGTAGAAGACATTCTGTGCTTCATCAGCTTTACCTTTTAAGGAGACATCTCCATCTCTTTCTCCCATCTCCTCCCCTTTTCCTCTGCCACCTCCCGCATTCTCATTAATCTAGACATTTCACATAAATGCGGTCACATGGTATCTTTATAATTTGGCTTCTTTCATCTGGTATGATGTATCTACGGTTCTTGCATATTGTAGCATGTATCAGAATTTCATTTTCTCTAACGGCTGAAAAATCTTATATGAATATATTAGGTCATTAAATCTGAAATGTCAGATTTTGAATCAAAAGTTTACTTTATTACATGTCAAACAAGAAGTATAGTCAAAGTAGGGTCCTAGTCTTAATAGTAGCTTGTGTATGCCAGCGGCAAATACCAAAATCTATCAGATTTTACCCTTAAAATGAATGAATTTTATTTATAATGCAAGAAAAGATGTTTAAAAAAAACAAAGAGAGAGAGAGACCTCGACATGTTGCTGGAGTCTAGGAAACTCAGCCACGCTTCATAAATCAGCCCAATGGGCCTGACTCTGCAGGGAGATGGGAGGATGCTGAGGGTCTGCAAGGCTCGACTCCTCCTGCCAGCTTGTGGGTTTATAAATGTGAAGCCCCATCCAAGGCATCTGGCTTTCAGGTGTTTCTCTTTCCCCTTTGGAGCTGGGTTTATTTTCGTGGAAATCTAAATCATATGTTTCTGTTTCATTTACACCAAATTCAAAGCAATGTTGTTTCCTTGCAGTCTTTTGAAGTTGCGAGCGCCTTATGGTTTGAATCCGCAAATGTTTACTTTTGAGCCTTCACTGTCAAATGCGCTTTAGAAATGTCCCTGCTTCATCTTCTCACAGCCAGTGGCCCTGGAAGGGAGCAGACTAGAGTCTCGTGCTTTAGGACTGCTTCGGGCCCTGGGGACCTCTCCACTCTTTAGATGTGGATGACCTTCTGTCATCTCTACCTCCGACCTTCTTCCTGACCCCCCGCTATTACTGGGCTCTTGGGAATTTGTGTGAAGGCTGTTTGGGGAATCTTTTTTTTTTTTTTCTTTTTTCCTGTTGGGAGGGCTCTGGTCTATGCTCCTCATCCTGGAGAATTCTCTCCTCCTGAAAATGAAAATGTGAGCACATGCTCCAGAATATTTCTAGTTCATCCGTAAGGTTCTCAGTAGAGCTGGGTTCTGTGTTGCGCTCGTGGATAGACCGTCTGAATATATGGGATATCTGCAAACCCAGGCTAGCAGCTGTTTGTGAGACCCTTCAAGCTAAAGATCACATCTTATTAACTTTTATATTCTACCACATCCAGACGGCACTTACCACATAACAGGTACATGATAGACATGTTTAAAGAATGGACAGGTGACTTCTCAGTAGGCAGGAGAGACCCACAATAACTATATGACTCTGCATGCGCTCATATGGGAAAATATTAATAGTAGGAGTATTAATCTCTCAAGTTCATCTGGCTCTGTAAGTCCAGGTCTAAGATGAATCAAGGTGTTTGGTTTTGAGGTTTTTTTCACTATCGAAAAAAGGGGACTAGGGGACTTACTCTGCAGTGCTGAGTGTAAAAATAACCCTATTTATATAAATAGTCAAGGTTTGTGAAAATAAGAAAAGCTAAATTCGTTGGGTAATCCTACCTGCTGAAGCAGGCCAGTGCTGAACCGGCAGATGTTTAACACAGTGGGAGTTTATTTCTCACTCATGTAACGATGCTGGTAGGCAGGAAGGTCTGCAGGCCAGCCTCCTACTCTCACGTGTTCAGGGATCCAGGACAATAGAGGCTTTGCCATCTTCAGCATGAGGCTTCCAGGGTCCCCCTGGGGGTCATGTGTATTCCATCCAAGAGGGCAAAAGAAGATGGGGGAATTTTATGAGCAGTCAGGGCAGTGGCATCACTTTTCTGAACACTCCGTTGGCTCAGACTCTGTCACATGGCAGCACCCACCTACATCAAACATGGTCTTAGGCTGTATCGCCATTTCCCAGTGACAGCTCTACCTATGGCAGGGGAGCGTGAATTTTGAAGAACAACTATCTGTCTCTGCCACAAAGGCCCAAAATGTCCAGCCCAAATGCCAAAAAGAGATGGTGAGGTAGGTCCCCATTTCTAGGATTAAGAAGGCAAAAAAGACAGGCTTGGGGCTGGATTGTCCCAGTCAGGGACAGCACACCCGGAAGTCCATGAGTTGATGAATGGATAAATAGTATGTGATATTACACAATAGGATATTATTCAGCAATAAGAAAGAATGAAGTACTGATGTTTCAGACTTCGAAAATGTCATGCCAAGTGAAAGAAGCTGTCCATGAAGACCATAGATGATATTATTTCATTTTTGTGATCCATGCAAGATTAGCAAGTCTGTAGAGACAGAGAGTGTTTGTTGGTAGGGGTTAGTGTTAGGGGTTGTGGGGGAGGGAGGGATGGGAAGTGACTGTCAATAGGGATGAGTTTCTTTGTAGGGTGATGAGAATGTTCAGGAATTAGCAGTGATATTTGCACAACTTTGCAAATACACTAAAACTGCTGAATTACACATTTAAAAAATAAAGTTTAAACAAAGTAAATGTCTTTAAAATTTTTAGATGTTCTGTAGGGGGAAGGAAGAGGTACTGAAAATAGCATTTGTCAATGAATTCTCAGTCCTTTGGAATTTTTGTTTTGTTTTGTTTTGTTTTGTTTTTAGAGACAGAGTCTCACTTATTTCTCCACCCTCCAGCCCCCCACCCCCCATCCCCAGGCAGACTGTCATGACATCACAGCTCACACCAACCTCTAACTCTTGGGCTCAAGTGATACACTTGCCTCAGCCTTCCAAGTAGCTGGGACTAAAGGCGCCCGCCACAGTGCCTGGCTAGTTTTAGGACAGGGTCTTGTTCTTGCTCAGGTTGGTCTTGAACTCCTGAGCTCAGGTGATCTACCTGCCTCTGTCTCCCAGAGTGCTGTGATTATAGGTGTGAGCCACCACACCCAGCCTCTTTTGGAATATTTTGTTCTTTAAAACACTTGCCTAGGAGCTTCTAGAATTTAAGAAAATAATGTCTTATAGAATTTTGAGGGACATGTTTCCGTTGTAATCTTTAAAAATACCCTTTTAGTTGATAAATCAGAGCTGATAAAGCCCAAATACTTTTATAATTTACTTAAAACAAAGAGACACATCCTTTTACCACAAATAGGCGTGTAAGTTGGAAGGGGTTCTAACACAGCTAGGGAACAACCTCCTTACTTAGTTACTATGAGATCGAGGGTGGGAATCATCTAGTCCAAATTTTTCATTTTGCAGGGAAGGAAACCAAAGTGGTTGTGACTTGCTCAAGGTCACTAGCTGGCTGAAGAAAGTGCACCAAGCCCAGCCCAGACCTTTTTCCTTCTGGAGGAAGGCATTCTCCCACTCTACTTTCTCTGTGGGGTACCCAATTAGTCAGGGCCCAGTGAGGAAAAACAGAACCCACACCAGGGAGTCCAGCAACAAAATCTAACACAAAGAACTGGAGACAAAGGTAAGAGGTGAAAAGCGTACAGGACAGGGGAAAGCAATGCAGAGGTTAGCAAGGTCAGGAAGCCGCTGCCGCCCTAAGGAATGGGGGGACAGGAGACACAGGCCGTTGGAGCAGAGTCCAGAAGCCAAGGCCACCTGGCAGGAGGGAAAACCCAGCAGAGACACAGCCATAGTTGGGGAGGCTGCCTGACGCAGAAAGAGAGGGGACAGTAAGTACCCTGGTGTCTCCTCTTCTCTCTCCCTCCAAACCCCAGTCCCTCCCATTGGCTACATCCAGCAGGAAGCCTGTGGCCAAGAGAGCCTGGGAAATGTGTTTCTATGGGAGGAATGGGATGGGTCTGAGCGCGAACTGGCAAACAGCTGGGGTGGATTCCCCGGAACACATTACTAGCACTTCTGTATTTTTTTATTCTCCACAAAATATTTGTGTTAGTTGAAATAACATGAATATAAATTTCTTTTAGAGTCTCAAAAGAGAAAAAAGAATCATTGAAGGCAGAGTATTGTCATGTTGTGTCAGGCCACTTAGAAGCCCCTTTCTAATTTAAATTATTTTTGTTGGTTTTATTTCATAATAAGGGGGTACGAGTGTTTTTGTCACATGGATATCTTGCATAATGATTTCGTCAGGGCTCTCAGTGTGCCCGTCACTGTACCCCATGGTTTAAGGTTTTGTCCCTCAGCCCCTCCCCCAGCCTGCCCTAATCTTGGTTTCTCGTGTACTTTATATTGCTTTGCGCTGCGTGTACCAGAGGTTTAGCTCCCACTTACTAGTGGGGAACATACATGTGGTGTTTGGTTTTCCATTCCTGAGATACTTCACTTAGGATAATGGTCTCCAGTCCCATCAACGTTGCAGCAAATGACATTATTTCATTCCTTTTTGTAGCTGGGTAGTACACTATGGTATGCATAGATCACATTTTCTTTATCTGCTTGTGAATTGAAGGGCACTTACACTGATTTCACATCTTTGCAATTGTGAATTGTGCTGTGATAAACACTCAAATCCAGGTATCTGCTTCATTTCTTCCAGGTAGATGCCCAGCAGTGGTATTGCTGGATTGAATGGAAGGTCTACATGTATTTCTTAGAGGAATCTCCATACTATTTTCCACAGAGTTTGTACTAATTTCTAGTCTCACCAACAGGGTATAAACATTCCCTTCTCTCTGCATCCATGCCAGCATCTATTGTTTTTTTGACTTAAAAAAAAAAAAAAAAAGAATATCTAATAGGGATACGTTGATATCTCATTTTTGTAGTTTTAATTTGCATTTCCCTGACGGTTAGTGATGTTGAGCATTTTTTCCTATATTTGTTAGCTATTTGTCTAGCTTCTTTTGAAAAACTTCCTGTTCTTGTCTTTTGCCCACTTTTTGATGGGGTGGTTGTTGTTGTTGTTGTTGTTTTTGATTCCCAGTTTACTTGCATTCTTTGGATATTAGTCCTTTGTCAGATATATAGTTTCCAAATATTTTCTCCCATTCTGTTGGTCATCTGTTTTCTCAGTTGATTATTTCCTTCATAGGGCAGAAATGTTATAATTTAATTAAATCCCATTTATTTGTTTTTGTTGTTGCTGTATTTGAGTGTGAGTTCTTAGTCACAATTTTTTTGCCTAAGGCCAATGTCTAGAAAATTGTTTCCTATGGTTTCTTCTAGACTTTTTATGGTGTCATGCCTTACATTTAAGTTTTCTATCCATCTTGAATTCACTTTTGTGTGTGCTGAGAGAGAAGGATCCTGTTTCATTCTTCTGCACAAGGCAATCCAATTTTCCCAGCACCATTTATCAAATAGGGCTTCCTTTCCCCAGTGTATGTTGCTGTCTGCTTTGTTGAAATCTGTCACTAGTGGTGGGTAGATGGTTTTATTTTCTGGTTTCTCTATTCTGTTCCATTGATCTACGTGTCTACTTTTCTATCATTACCAGGCTGTTTTGGTTATTATAGCCTTGTAGAATAATTTAAAGCCAGGTAATGTGATGCCTCTCAGATGTATTATTTTTGCTTTAGCTTGCTTTGGCAATTTGGGCTCTTTTTTTGTTCCTAAATGAAGCTTACGATTATTTTTTCTAGGTCTGTGAAGTATGATGTTGGTCTTTTGATTGGTGTTACATTGAACCTATAAATCACTTTGGACAGCATAGACATTTTAATGATGTTGATTCTACCAACCCATGAGCAAGGGATATTTTTCCATTTGTTTGTGTCATTTATGATTTCTTTCATTAGTGTTTTGTAGAGATCTTTCATCTTCTTGGTCAAGTATATTCCTAAATATTTTATTTTCTTTGTAGCTATTGTGAATGGCATTGAGTTTGTGATTTGACTCATAGCTAGACTGTTGTTAGTGTATAGAAATGCTGCAGATTTGTGTGCATTGATTTTGTAACCCAAACTTTGCTGAGTTTATTTATTGATTCTAGGAGTCTTTTGGTGGGATGCAGGGCCATGGGGGCTGGGCTGCAGGATGACTGAGGCTCTCACCTCACACAGGTCCCACTGAGGCTGCCCTTTGAGCTTGGCTGTCATTCCCCTGTGGTGGAGGGGGGCAGGTCCCAGGAACAGGCATATGAGAGCACTTGCTTTCCCTGCCCCTCCCCAGCCACACAAGAGGTGATGTTGGAGCCATTGCAGTGAAGCTGATCCATGTGTAGACTGAGAGCTCAAGACCTGAGAGCTCAGACAGGCATCAGCTGTGGCTACTTGGGAACCAAGGCCCAGCAGGTCCCTTCAGAGCCGACTCTCTGATGCAACTTCACTAATACAGTCTCTGAGCAGTTTTCTGATCAGCATGGAGGCCTGCAGTGGTGGTGGGAACTCCCTCCCAGTGAAGTCACAGTGTCTGAGCAGGGAGCATGCAGCCCTGGGGCTCTCTCCTTTATCCCTTCTCCATGTGTGGGGCCCAGATCTTGGGGAGTGGCATTCCTTGTCCCCATCTTCCATTGATTCTCTGATGATCTACAATGCTGTCTTTAAGAGAACCCATCCAGGGGTGGGCATGTACCTGGAGTTTTGATCCTTTGGTACAGAGCAGTGTGTGCAGGCTGCTTCTATTCTGCTGTTTTGGCCTCATTCTCTAATTTAATTTAAAAATATTTATCTCTTCCCTGAGGATGGCCCCATGAAGTAGGCCAGGCTTCTTATTTTAGATTTAGAGGCAAGAAAACAGGGCCAAGAGAGAATGTATCTCTGGCTGAAACTCTGAAGCACGAGTGTGTATCACTCGGGTGGGCTTAGTCTGGTGAACCCCAGATGGACCACAGATCTTGCTCTGACCCCCTCATGGGATAGCCAAAGCACATGTGACTGTGAAGTCTCATTTCTTCATACTGTTATCTAAATACATTTGATGGGCTGGTAATGGAGCAGGCCTAAACCTGGAGAAGTCCTGAACTCCGGCCTTTATTCAGCACAAATAAGTATGATCTCAGCACTTCATCTGAATCTCCAGTTTCCTCATCTGTAAAAGTAGGAATAAAAATTTTGACTCTTTCTGCCTGTCTGGGTCATTGAGGATCAAAACCAATAATGGCCATGAACCGTGGGGAGGCAATACACGAACCCAGGTTAACTTGTTAGTAACCTTGACCATCTACTATAATAATTAAGACAATGTTGCCACAAAAAGCTGTACTGTTTTCCCATCTCTTGCATGAACTATTTAATAAAAGCCAGGGGTGCACTTCTTAGAAGCTAATTAGAAGACCAATTAGCTTCTATTTAACCCTAGCAGTCTTATGGGACAGTTTTGACTTCAGTATGGTTGATGCCTTCTTCCTACTACTCATTAACTCATGCTGTCATTGATTCTGTTGTGTGGTTGAAAATTCAAATATATTTCTTCTCCTGGACATCACAAGGACTACAATGAAAACCAAAACATGACCTTTTGTTCAATGGAAATGTTTCCTCTACATCCATAAAACCGATATTCTAGAAGACTTCTCTGGGCTGTAAGCAGAATCCCTGCCATTACTCAGAAATGATACAGCAACACATTCCCATTGATTAACTCCCTGTTTCTGACATTGTTCATCAGGGAATTTTCTGGGTTTTCTGAGTTCTGGTTTGGGCTTTCTCCAGGACTTCAGAGTAGACCACATACTCTCCATCTTACCCAATGAAATCTAACTATTAACAATAATAACTTTGCCTTACTGGGCACTTACCATGTACAGGTCACTTTAAATAGTTTCCTCACAACAAACCTCTGCACAATGGGAATATCATCCCCATTTCACAGATGAGGAAACCAAGGTAAGGTTAAATGATTTGCTTGCCAAGATTCAAAGCCATAACCATTTGACATCAGATCCTGTTTTCTTTCCACCTCACCACCACTGCCTACCACCCCTGTGGGTCACCTCATTACTGTTAACCCTTTCTAGCTCTCTGTCCTTGAGCTATACTTAGGGACTCACTTCTAACAAATAGACAGTGTTGGAAGCATCAGTATGTTACTTCAGAAAAGCATGACCTTCTCTTCTTTCTTCTCTCTTCTCCTTCTCCTTCTTCTCTCTCTCTCTTTCTCTCTCTCCACTTGCTCTTGGGAAGCCAGCAGCCACATCATGGGTATGCTCAAGCAGTCTTGTGGAAAGGTCTGCACAGCTAGGAACTGGGCCTCCTGCCACAGTCAGTGAGAAACTGGCCTGGGAAGGAGCCATCTTGGAAATGGATCCCACAACTCTGTGCAGCCTTCAGCTGAGTCCTGGCCACATCTTGACCACAACGTCAGGAAGACCCTGAGTGAAAAGCACCCAGCTCAATGCTGGGTAAACTACAAAAGCTACATGGAATAATAAATGTTTCTTGGTTTAAGCCGCTGTATTAGGGTTCTCCAGAGAAACACATACATATAGGATATATCTATATAAGCGTACAGATATATAAGAGGGGATTTATCATGGGAATTGGTTCATAGGATTGTGGAGGACAAGAAATCCCGTCATCTACCACGTGCAAACTGAATAACCAGGAAAGATGATGGTGTAATTGAGTCTGAGTCCACAGGTCTGGCAGCCTGAGAAGCTGATGGTGAAACCCATAGCACAAAGTCAAAGACTAAGAACCAGAAGGCGGGGAGGTGCTGGCGTAAGTCCTGGATTACAAATGCCCAAGGACCAGGGTGTAAGAGCAGGAGCAAATGGATATCCCAGCTCCAGAAGAGTGAATGAACTTCCTCTTCCTCCATACTTTTTTCTGTGTGGGCCCTCAGCGGACTGGATGACGTCTGCCCACACTGGTGAGGATGCATCTGCTTGACTGAGTCCACTGACCCAAATTCTAATCTCTTCTGGAACACCCTCACAAACACCCAGAAATAATGTTTTACCAGCTATTTGGACACCCCTTAGCCCAGTTAAGTTGACACATAAAATTAACCATTAAAGCCACTAAGTTTGGAGACCATTTGTTACAGAGCAGTCAACAACTCCTAGTTTTCTTATAATTTTCTGTCTTGCTGATCTTGCTCTGTCTTTTTGTTTTATTTCTTGGGGGAACATCCTTGATTTTGTCTCCCATCCTCTTCTAATTTCAGCTATCATACTTTTCTTTCTAAAGGATCTCTCTTAAGCTTTGATGGATTCTCTTTATTTGTTGGGTTTTTGGGTTTTTTTTTTTTTTTACTTTTTTTGACTAGCCAGGGTGATACAGCAGATGGAATTCTTTTTGGCACATCATCTGTCCTTGGTTTATTTATTTTTTTGCAACAAAGTCTTATTATGTCCTCATGGATAGAGTGTTATGGCATCATAGCTCACAATAACCTCAAACTCTTAGAATCAAGCAGTCTTCCTGCCTCAGCCTCCCAAGTAACTGGGACTATAGGGCATCACCATGATGCCCAGCTAATTTTTCTATTTTTAGTAGAGATGTGGGTCTCCCTCTTGGCCAGGCTTGTCTCACACTCCTGAGCAATCCACCCACCTTAGCCTCCCAAATGTGAGGATTACAGGTGTAAGCCACTGCACACGACCATCTGTCCTTGTTTTAAGGATCTTCTTCCTCCCTGAAGATGCTAATTATTTAAAAAAATATTTCCCCACCACTTTTGTGGTCTGATTCTTCTTAGTGCCTTTTTTACTTTTTCTTCCTCATGTTAGGAGTTCTTCTTAGATATCTACTGATCCCTACCTTGTCCATTCACATTTGGAAGAAAGGGGGTTGGAAACTCTGGCTGTGCAAGCTGGAGTTAGCCAATTAGTGATTTCACTGCAGGACAATGGGTGGACTATAGCTTCCTATTGCAACACCCAACATCAATATTTGGTGGTCTCTTCTCTTGTCTGTGAAGGAAGGTCCTCCCTTAAGGATGAAATTGGCTATATGTATGATAAATGTAGTGGGTGTGAAAATTTAACATGGCACTTTATCACATGAGCCCTGAAACATAATTTATCTTTCACCGTTGATCTAATCCTGCCTCTCTGGCTGCCATCACTATTTTAAGAAGAAAATAAAAAATGTCTTAGTTTTTCCTGAGAGAGGTAGTCCCTTTAGGATTAGTTTCCTTAGACAAACATTTAGTTTTTCCTGGTCCCTAACCCTCAGCTCCTTCCTAAGATTGAGTCTGGATGTGTAGGGGCAGTGGTGTTGATTAAACAATTTGGATCTGTGTGCTACCACCCATGCCCTCATCACCCTCTAATGAAGAGCTCAGGTCTAGGTTTGTCCTGGGGCCTGCTGTTTGCTGAGGTGTGGTAGTCTCTTAGGACTTTTGGAACCCTGCATGTGGCCCCTACTACTGCATGTCATGGCTCTAGCCATTTGCATCTTGTTTTGAGTCCCAGCACACTGTTGCCTCCATGTCCTGAGCCAAGGCCTCCACCAGTTCACCATCCTCTGTGCCTCTACTGATGCTAATGGAGACCTATAAAGTCCTTGAGATAACAGAGTCTGTGGGAACCCTGGACCGTGGCCTTGGGGTCCTCTGCCCAGCTCCCTCCTCCTGCCAATGCTACCCCAGCCCCATGTTGGAGGAGGCTGAATAAGAACCTTCTCCCAGGTGTTTGCAGAATCCCCCAAACTGGAAAACCATGAAGCCTGATGTTCTCTTTCCTCTCAAATCATTTAACATCCTCTGTTCCAGAATTTTAGTGCAGCATGGGGAGAAAGAGAATGTTAGCATCTAACTATTCCCAGTCGCCTCCCCCCAGCTCAGTTCTCTACACTCTTCACCTTCCTCAAGAAATGGCAAGACATGTATACTATTTCTTCCTGGTCAGAGGCTGTCCCTGGGTCACAGATTCCTCCATGTCTTGTTGAGGAGACAAGATTCCTTCTCTCATCTTAGAGCCATAATGGAGAATCATTACAGGGAGCTTTTTATCTGAGGACTAGTCACCTGTCAAATATTTTCAAATCTTTTCTTTGTAACAGTATCGGAGCATCCTTAGAGGTAAAGCTTGGCTGACATTTATGGAATTGCTAGGTCAAAGGGCATGAGCAATATGGAGGCTTTTGACGCATATTGTCAATTGTTAAGGGAGGTAACCCAATGACCCATTATTCGCCGTTGCAATACTGTGGTCTATTTAATCTGGTTAATCTGATTAGCCAGAAGAGAGCATGGATTTGAGTGAGAATCTAAACCTGCAGAAGAACAAACTCTGGCAGGGAGTCAGGTCCCGGGAGAAGGGAGGGAAGAAGGTTCAGAAACCAAGGACTGGGCTGCAGCAGAAACCTGGAGTGCAGAGGGGAAAAGACCCAGAAGTAGATGAGAGGCCCAATGTGAAAAGTGTGCACACTTGTAGTTCCAGTCACCGTCATGAAAATTGCTAGAAACTAGAGCCCAAGGTAAATATGAATTTTGGACTCATGTCCTAAAACAAAGCCTTTCCTGGGTAGTGCCAAGAAAAGGAAATTAAAGAAAGAAAGAAAGAAAGAAAGAAAGAAAGAAAGAAAGAAAGAAAGAAAGAAAGAAAGAAAGAAAGAAAGGAAAAACACATTTGTCACTTATCTGACAATTTCATTTTATTTTTTTAATTGTTTCCGGTTAATTTGAGGTACAAAGAATTAGGTTACAATATTTGCATTTGTTTGGTAGAGTCCCTCTTATAATTGCATCCCACCTCCAAAAGGAATGCCATACACCCTAACATTGTGCCAGTTTTGTTTTCTTACACCCTTTTCCCAGCAATGGTTTTGAAACTTAATAAGCCTTAGACTCACTGCACCAATGATCTTGGCTTTCATCCACTTATCCCAACTTCTGTAACTTCCTAAAGTTTCATGCTGTCTAGTTAGTTAGGGTTGAAAGTGCCGTCTTGTTGATTTTGTAAAACCTGGGAAATTTCTTGCTCTTTGGCAAGAACCTGTGGATTTCAGCCTCAGACTATTGCATAGAAGCACACATGCACCACTGAACATTACTTACAGTCATGTGTCACTTAACTAAGGGGATATACTCTGAGAAATGAATCACCAGGTGATTTTGTGGTATACTTATACAACTTCTACACACTTTGGCTCTACGCCTCTGGCTCTTAGGATACACATCTGTACAACATGTAACCATACTGAATACCATAGGCAGTTACAATGGTAAGTATTTGTGCATCAAAAAATAGAAAAGGTACAGTAAAAATAGGGCATAAAAGGTAACAAATGTTACACCTGCATAGGTCACTTATCACAAATGGAGCTTGCACGATGGGGAGTTTCTCTGTGAGTGAGTGGCGGGTGAATGTGAAGGCCTAGGGTACTCCTGTACACTGCTGCAGACTTTATAAACCTCATAGGTCACATTAAACTTATAATACATTTTTCTTTCTTTAATAATAAATTAAACTTAGCTTATCATAACTCTTTATAGTTTATAAACTTTAAAAACTGTTTGATTTTGTTGTAATAACAGATTAATACACATTGTTTATCATTCACCTGTCGAAGGACATCCTGGTTGCTTTTGCATTTTAGCAGTTATGAATAAAGTTTCTATAAATATCCCTGTGTGGGTTTTTGTGTGGACATATGTTTCCACTGAGTTGTGTAAATACCAAGGATCAAGATTGCTGGGTCATGTGAGAAAGTGCCAAACTGTCTTCCAAGTAGCTATACCATTTTGCCTTCCCCCCGGTTATGGCTGAGAGTTCCTGTTTCTCCATGAGCTGGACAGCATTTGATGGTGTCAATGTCTTGAATTTCACCCTTTCTGATAGTCATCATGGATATCTCACTGTTACTTTAATTTGCAATTCCCTGATGATATCTGATGCTGAGAATCTTTTCAAATGTTTATTTGCTATCTGTACATTTTCTCTTTTTGCAGATAGGGTTGCCTAGGCTGGAGTACAGTGATGCAATCATAACTCACTGCAGCCTCAAACTCCTGGGACTAAGAGATCCACCTGCTTCAGCCTCCCAAATAGCTGGGATGATAGATGCAAACCACTGTGCCCAGGCATAATCTGTACACTTTCTTCAATGAAGCACCTGTTCATTTTTTTTGCCCATTTTTAACACATTGACTGCCATACTAGTAAAAAATTTTTTTCTTTCAGGCCATAGTGTTTTATTATATAAATAGATTGAAAACTTTGAAAACCAAATTATCCTTTCTAATTAATGAAAAAAAGTATTACTTTTTATAGCTTTCTGTGCATGAGTTATATTTTTCAATTCATAGGAAAAACAATGAGCAGGGGTTTCTCAGCACACAAGCACACTATGCACCTTCCTGCCTGTCCACCAGTTCCATATGCTTTGCAAGGCCCTGGGCTCAAAACCAGGGTGAGTCAAATACAACTCACGTGGCCATTAATGCATTAAATTGGGTAGTTTGTTTTCTCATTGTTGACTTTCACGAAGAACTTTATCAGTTATTGTTTTTCAAATATTTTCTTCCACTTTGTGAATTGCCTTTTTATTCTATAATAGTGTCTTTTGTAGATCAGAAGTTTTTTGTTTTAAAGAAATCCAACTTATCAATTTTTTTTTTTTTTTTTTTTTTTTTTTTGTCTTCAAATATACTACTGAGTAGAAATCATATGCTTAACAAAAGAGGAAATCTGGCCTGGCTGCACATTGCTCTACTATTGATCTCAAAGTGTTTGTCTGGGAAATTTAACTTCCTGGATCCTAGGGGGAAACACCCTACTACATCCTCATTGTTAATGTCTGTCTGAAATGCATGTGAAGTCTTAAGAAAGGGAGATGGTCAGATTGATCTGGGGTGCAAACTTCCTAAGGTGAAGGGCAGGGTGGGAAACAGAAGGGTGGGACAGAGCTGGAGTACAAGCGTTTATCAGCACAGACAGCCCTGGGATGGACGCCTAGACTATTCGTAGCTATTTACTGACGCCTGGACTACTCGTAGCTATTTTAGCCTGTCTGTGCCTCCTACAGCCTGGTGTGAATTTGTATTTTTTTTTCCTCTTATAAGCCTTCTGTCTCCTCCACAAGCTGGGATTCATTGAGAGACTCATGACTTCTATTTAAATCATTTGTTGAAACTTCCAAAACATATGCATATTTTACTAGCATGATAGAGTGGGAGTAGGATGCTATATTTATGGATGGAAACAGTAAAGTGATGTTAACAGAATGAAAAATGAAAAAGAAAAAAGAGAATATATGCTTGGGCCCTCCCATGGAAGGCAGTCATGTGATACCTTAATCTATCCCAGCTGTCAAGTCTGGAGGGGTGTGGAGTATTTGTCCTGTGAGACCAATGTAAGTCACTACAGATGCCCACAGAGATCTCTCCGTGGGAGAAAAACATTCTCCTCTGCAGTCCTGAGTTTACCTGTCTTCCATTGCAGGACAACCTGCCAGGCGATCATTTTTTTTGTTTGTTTGTTTGTTTGTTCTGATGACTCAGTCCCTGTTAGAACTCTCTGGGAGGTAACTAGAGGTACAGCCTCTCTGAGCTGCTGGGAGTAATAGTCCAGATCTCCCAGGTCTTTGAGGGGAATCTTATTGTAGGAACACAATTGGTATGAAGTAGAAGAAGGAAGGTATGAACTCCCTAAGGAGGTGGCCATGATTGAAATCAGAGCCAATACAGACCATGTAAAATCATCTTGACTGTTTTCTTTAGTTGTAGTGGTGGTAAAATATGCAGAACATCACAGTCATTTCTTTTAAAGACAGAGTCTCGCTTTCATCCTCAGTAGAGTGGAGGAGGTGATTTTTCTCATGGACTGTTGGTGCTCCCTTCAAAGGGAAAAGGCAGGTTGGGTTTTATGCCTCACATGGTCTGTTTATTAATAGAGTCACTCATATTCTGCAGGTTGGGGGAAGTTGTATGTATGAGTGGGCTGAGACCACAGGTGGTGAGTAAACATATATGTAACATACATGTAACATACATGTATGTTTATATACATACATATATGTAACATACATATATATGCCCATGTTCATGTCAGGGCAGAGTTTTAGCATTAAAATGAAGCAGAATTTGGGTGTTTACATCAAAAGGTAACAAAGGTAATTTATGTGCTGCTGAAATGGGCTCAAGATCTGCAGTTACTTATCAGAAAAGAACATGTATAAGGCCAGTCCTCTGTCCATCAGAGTTGTGGTGTTCTGTGTTGTCACTCAGCTTTAAAAGAGCTGTGGTGATTTGCCTGATAGCTCTCATTTAGTTAATGAGTTCAGCAAGACTGTGGCCTAAAAAATTCAGAAATTGTCATGCCAGCCAACTGGGCCCTTACCCCTCAAAGTTAGGGTCTATCTTAGTTGACAAATGGGCATCCTCTTTGGTCTCTCAGATTACAAGTAGTTTTAAGTACATTCAAAGTGGGGTACAACTATCAGAACTTTCTCATTTTGCAAAAGTGAAACTCCATACACAATAAACCCTAACTTCCAATCCCCTCATGCCAGCCTCTGGCAACCAGGATTCTACTTTTTGTCTCTGTGAATTTGATGATGCTAGGGACCTTATAGGAGTCAAATCATGTAGTATTTGTCTTTTTGTGACCAAAAGCTTATTTCACTTGTCATAATGTCATCAAGGTTTATACATGTGGTAGCATGTGTGAGAATTTCATTTTTTAAGCTGAATGACATTTCATTTTACATGTATACCATGTTTTGTTTATTCCCATCAATGGAAATTTGGATTGTTCCTACCTCCTGGCTATTGTGAATAATGTGCTACAAACATGGGGGTGCATACATCTGTTCTAGACCCTGCTTTCAGTTCTTTTGGGAAAATACACACAGGTAAATGTACAATTGTTGGACCATATGATAGTTTTTTGTTTAATATTTTTGAGTAATGCCATACTATTTTCTATGACACCTTTACTGTTTTACATTTCTACAGGCAATGTACAAGAGTTTCAAATTCTCTACATCATCACCAACACTTGTTATTATTTTCTTTCTTTTTTTAAATAGTAGTCATTCTAATGAATGTGGTGTCTCATTGTGCTTTGGATTTGCTTTTCCCTTATGATGTGAAGCATCTTTTTATATGTTTATCAGCCATTTGTATATCTTCTTTGGAAAAATGTTTATTCAAGTCCTTTACCTATTTTGAATTCCAATGTTTGTTTTGTTTTTGTAGAGTTGTAGGTATTCAGTATATATTCTGTAAATTAATCCCATATCAAATAGTGATTTGCAAATATTTTCTCACATTGTGTGGGTTGTCCTATTTTGATTTTACATCAGATACGTGCAGCTTAATTTATAACCATACCACCCTTTGGAGGCTTCCCAGTCTGGACCAGGTGTCCCCTCTTTATTTTACTGATTTTGTGAGGCACTTTCTGGATAGACCCACATTTCTAAAGATGGGCTCTAACCTCTCAACATTTTTGGAGTAAATAGTTGGAAACCATTTTTTATTGGATTCTCCTGTGACTTGTAGTACTTTGTGTGCTATCCATTAAAACCTGTTTCTTTGTGTTTGGATGATTCACTTACTATCTTTAATTTGCATGTAGCAATTTACCTAAACCTTTATGATCAGCCTCTTAGACTAGTTACAACTCTTTATGAGAAAGTAATAAAGTGATTGTACTTGTCTTCTTAAAATCTCCAAAGTCATTTAACATTCTTTGAAAGTAGAGATGGGCCATGTGATGTGTTGTCACTGAGCATAGAAAGGGTGACCATCTGCAGAATGGGAATCCTACTTGCTGCTCCTCTCATAAGGTTTATGCAAAATCCACAAGGGTCACTCAGCACCAACTGGGAAGAGAACTTAATTATTTATTTCCCCCAAGCATTTTTGCATGTTTTTCCTTATTTGTCTCTCCCTATTTTAAAAATTTTGTCTAAAATCATCATGTCCGGTCTTCTACCTGACCATTTCAGTTGCTGTGGAACCCAGGGAAGAACAGGAATTATAGTTTTTTTATCATGCTCAGCTATTGTTCATAAATGGCAGCCTTTAAGAGAATTGAGGGAGCCATTTCTGAAACAAAGAAGATTTTCAGACCAGACTTGACTTCAAGTCCTGATGTGAGTGTGACACCTGCACAATTGGTTACTACATTTCATTTCAACTTAAAGAAGACTTAGAAATGAGTCAGTGTCATTTTTAAAAGACTGGTTTTTGTTTTGTGTTTTGTTCAAACTCAGAAAGGCCCTGTAGGGACAAGGGGAAAACCTTCCCCATTCACTCTGGGAAAGTTCACTGAAAAATCAACTGACAAAGGCAGATTAACAGGAGAAATGGTGTAAAAAGTTACTAATGTGTGCATGGGGAAGGAGAACATATTTATATCTTCTTATTTCAGAGAAGAGAGGGGAGATGGGGAATGTAGATAATTCTGTTGAGGAGCCATAAATAATTGATAGGGTGAACAAGTAGATATTTGGGAGGATGAATGATGGGGGAACAGAGATGAAATTGCAAATGGTTCTCTTTAGAAATTGAATGAGCCTGAGAGACAGACATTATTTTGTGAAAGAGTCCGATGAGGTCTGGTTATGTTCTTGGTCTTTTCTGCAATAGATAATGAAAAAACAGAGAGGGGAAGGAAAACAGAATTATCCTCCTTGGTGAGTTCATCTAGACTTTATAAAGATAGAGAAAATGTCTCTTCCAGCATCTGCTGATCTCTGAGAGCTTTTAACTCAAAATAATCATTATACCATGTGTCAGGAGGGTGAAATTCTCTGAGCTCCTTTGACCCCAACTGTACTTTACTATCAAAGGGCTGGTCTTCCTGCTGTGAAGCACCAAATGTGTAGCTTTCTACTTCCATTTTAAAAAAGATAATACATTTGATTATTAAGTCAAAAACTTTATGGAAAGGAGCAACAACATTCCAATAAAAGGTTAACTGAATCACATCAGTCCTAGGAAAAAGCTTAGCATAACACAAAGTCCTTGTGTATGAGCATGAATAAGCCATGTATTTCTCTGTTCCTTGAGGATATTTCATGAAATTGTTAACGGAAAAAACAAACTCTGTAAAAAAAATGTAAAGAAGTTTATTCTGAGACAATGTGAATGACCATGGCCCAGGGATACATAACCCCAAGAAGCTTTAAGTAAGGTAGGTCCTGAGGTGGTTCAGTTACAGCTTGGTTTTATGCATTTTAGGGAAATAGGAATTGCAGATAAAGTCATAAATCAATTCATGGAAGGTATGTATTGATTTGGCCCGAAAAGGCAAGACTTCTCCAATCAGGGCCTTATAGGTTCTAGGTGGGTTCATAGATTGTTTGATTTGTAATTGGCTAAAGAAATAAAGCTTAGTTTAAATGCTTGGAGTCAGTAGAAAGGAATGTCTAAGTTAAGATAAGGCAGTCTGCTAATCACAGAGCAAGCCACAACATAAGACTCAAGGTGATCTATTAAGTAAATTGATAGGCCTATTGGTGTGACTTAACCTTTGCCTTGCATGGCATTTGCTCTTGTTTATAATTTAGTATCTTATTTCCATGAAGAGTCTGCTTTGCCAATCTTATGGTCTCTGTTTTAACATTAATGTTGGTTGGTTGTTGTGTCTAAGCTCTAAAAGAGAGGGGTGTAAGGAGGTGTGTCCGACCTCCCTTTTTTCATGACTGGGAACTCAGTTTTAAGGTTCTTCTGGGTTCCCTTTGGCTAAAAGGGGGTCTGTTCAAGTGATGGAGGGAGGTTAGGATTTTGTTTTTCGTTTAAACAATGCTCTTGGTCACAAAATAAATTAATTATTGTAGTTTCTGTAATTACTTGTCAGTGTATTTCCTGTTCTTCATCTAAAAAGAAGAAATAGAAGAATTTTTATTCCTGCGATGTACCTTTGGGGTGGGCAGCTATTGCCTAGCAGCTAGACTCCTGAACCTCTGAAGGTTTGTTTTCAAACATTGCTAACCTTGCAGCCATTGTTTTATTATCCTTGTCATATAAGACGTAAATTCGAGTGTGCTTAACTTCTCTACTTATTTCAAAGGTCAGAAGAAAGAGAGAAAATCTTTGTAATGAGTTAGTGTTCCCAAAGGTTACCACTGTGACACCACACAATTTCTATTTCCATTATTATTGTTCTTGGAAAAAAAAAAACCTTTGCCAAGGGCCAGTCATTTCATCTTTCTGGCCTCTGTTTCCTGATGTGTACTGTGAGACAGTTGCTTTTGATGACTTGTTTCTTGCATTGTTTTGTACATTATTTCTTGTTCCTACATTCCATGACTGCATGAGAGAGAGGTACATATTCTTGGAGCTGTTGTGACTATTTAAAATTGACTATTTAAAATTGAAGCTGTAAAAAGCTTCTGCACAGCCAAGAACACAGTAAGTAAAGCAAGCAGACAGCCCTCAGAATGGGAGAAGATATTTGCAGGTTATGTCTCTGACAAAAGTTTAATAACCAGAATCCACAGAGAACTCAAACATATAAGCAAGAAAAGAACAAGTGATCCCATCTCAGGCTGGGCAAGGCTGATGAGAAACTTCTCTGAAGAAGACAGGCGCATGGCCTACAGACACATGAAAAAATGCTCATCGTCCTTAATCATCAGAGAAATGCAAATCAAAACTACTTTGAGATATCATCTAACTCCAGTAAGATTAGCCCACATTACAAAATCCCAAAAGCAGAGATGTTGGTGTGGATGTGGAGAAAAGGGAACACTTTACATTGCTGGTGGGAATGCAAACTAATATGTTCCTTTTGGAAAGACGTTTGGAGAATACTTAGAGATCTAAAAATAGACCTGCCATTCAATCCTATAATTCCTCTACTAGGTATATATCCAGAAGACCAAAAATCACATTATAACAAAGGTATTTGTATCAGAATATTTATTGCAGCCCAATTCATAATTGCTAATTCATGGAAAAAGCCCAAGTGCCCATTGACTCACGAATGGATTAATAAATTGTGGTACATGTATACTATGGAATATTATGCAGCCATAAAGAAAGATGGAGGCTTTACCTCTTTCATGTTTACATGGATGGAGCTGGAACATATTCTTCTTAGCAAGGTATCTCAGGAATGAAAGAAAAAGTATCCAATGTACTCAGCCCTAATATGAAACTAATTTATAGCTTACATATGAAAGCTATAACCCAATATCAGCACAAGAATATGGGGAAAGGGGCAAGGCAGGGCAGGGGAGAGGGGAGGATGGGCGGAGGGAGGGTGGTTGGTGGGTCCACACCTGCAGTGCATATTGGAAGGGTAAAGGTGAAATTTACTAAATGTAGAATATAAAAGTCTGAACACAATATCTAAGAAAATGCCACAAAGGCTATGTTAACCAGTTTGATGAAAATATTTCAAACTGTATATGGGATCAGCACATTGTACCTCATGATTGCATTATTGTACACAGCTATGATTTAATAAAAAAAAAAAAGATGCAAAAAAAATCATAGTGTGAGGAAATTTCAGTTATAGTGACAGGAAATCAAGAATTAAAAAAAAAAAAAAAAAAAAGAATTAATAGACACCACACTGGATTACATCTTATATGCTAAAAATGATAGAAATTCTTAAAAATATTGTTTATTCTGTTGTGTTTTTTTATAATACATCACCTAAATTTCTTTTATTATTTTTCTATTATATTTACAAGCAAACTGAATCCCATAGAATTTAGTTTACTTGATAGGAACTAATATATAGCAACACCCGGATTAAAATTCAAATCTAAATGTTGAAAAAAAAAAAGAAGAAGAGTAAGTGGACTTGGCGCCTGTAGCATGGTGGTTATGGTGCCAGCCACATGCACCGAAGGTGGCGGGTTCAAACCCAGCCCAGGCCAGCTAAACAACATTGACAACTGCAACAAAAAAAATAGCTGGGTGTTGTGGTGGGCATCTGTAGTCCCAGCTACTTGGGAAGCTGAGGCAAGAGAATCACTTAAGCCAAGAGTTTGAGGTTGCTGTGAGCTGTGACACCACTGCACTCTACCGAGGGTGATGTAGTAACACTCTGTCTCAAAAAAAAAAAAGAAAAAAAGAGTGCATGCATCAATTACACATTAAGTACCTTAAGTGTATATTGCTGAAAGGACCCACATTGCTCAGTTCATCCTCAGACAGCTTTATTACTGGTCACGGGCACAGTACGGCCACCTCAGGAGATGCCCTAGAGACCTCAGGCACATGCTCCCTGGCCTTGCCATCGCCTAGTCACACAGGACAGGCTTTGTTTCCAGGTCTCAGATGCCACCACAGTGCATGCAGAGTGCTTAAGCATGAGAAAACCAGCCTACTTGTGCTGAGGGGCCACTTCCAGTGAGTTAGTCCACTGTGCTATTCCTTAAGTGTCAGAAATCCCCAGATGCCACCAGAACTAGATGCATGTCATAAACCCAATTATTACTCAACATTTCAGGTAGGCTGGTATATCCCTTACTGAAACTACTCAGGAACCCATGGTTAAAAGACAACATTTACCTTTAGTTAAGGCCTTCCACAGTACTGGCTGAGGGTCACTACCAAGCCCCAGGCAGCTCTGGAGATAAGCATGCAGTCAATCCAGACTGGCTCATGTAAACCCAGAGTAAACAGCATGGCAAATGTATTCTGCAGCCACAGAAGTTTTTTCTAGGTCAGTTTGCAAGGCATGCAACTCAGAGAAAGCAATGCAAAAATGCAAAGCAGCTGCATGGCCTTGAGAGGCTCTGAGAAGCGCTCTGCAGCTGCCCTGGAGTGAGACGCAGGGAATGTGGCCAAGGGACCTCCAAAAGTAGTCAACTTATTTGTGTGTGACTCTCCTGGGGCTTCACAGTGCCCCAGGAGACCCCCTCAAGCACCACCCCCCACACACACTGCTCCCATGATGCGGGATTTGTGGGATGTGGGTAAGCAGGTGCAGCAGCCTTCGTGCTAACGTTTAGGAGACAGCCTGATCCACTGTGGAGGCCTTTCCAGGACTGACCGGCGGTTTCTCTGTGTTCCCTCCATCTGTCCTTGGAGCTGTTCTTCTCCTCAGAGTTTGTGCTGTTACTGGTTATTGGAAGGAATGAACCAGGTGTAGACTACAGTGAGGGAGGACGTGCAGCCTGAATCGACTTCCCACAGCTTCTTCCTTTGGGCTTGGTGTGTGTGATTCTCTTGCCAACTTTCATGGTAGCAGTAGAAACCCTGGACTTATTCTTTCCTAATCTTTAGAAACTAATCTTCTGTCCATCTTAATCAAGACAGAGAAGCCACAGCCACTGGGGATCCAGGGAATGGACCCAGCTGTGTTTTCAGTCCATAGCCTTACTGCACCTTACACCTTCCAGGGTCTCCAGGCTGGACCACGCCCATGACAGGTACTGGTGCTGATGGAGCAGCAGGATGGACTCAGCATGAGTCTCTAAATGACTGCTTTAAACACATCTGCCTTCAGACCTCACATACTCCCTTGGGACTGTAACATGAGAGTGAAAATTCTGTCTTCTGTCAGCCCCTGAATTATTCATTATTGACTCTATCTGGCTTTACTTTACTCAGTACAGAAATGGGTGCCTAGTGCTGGGGTGATTGTGTAAAGTGTGGGGTTGCACATGTAAACAGCAAGAGGCAAGGAAAACAGACCCTTCAGGGTGGAGAGCTGGAGATTATGTTTGCGGAAGGCCAGAACATTTGCAAAACTCAGTAGACATCTGTGATAACTTAGAAGACAGATGACATGCCTACGTGTTCCCGGGACAGCAGATGGAAAGAGCTAGAATTTTAGCATGTGTTGGCTCTTAGAGGCAGTGGCTGCTTCTACCAGACACTGTCAGCGCCCCACCCACACCCCTAGGCCTTGGTCACATCAGGGACACGGCCCAATTTCCAAATGGCAGTTGTACGTGGCACCATCAACTCCGCCTCTCTAGTCTGTGCTGAAGATAAGCTCCATTGCTCCAAGCGACAGCAGAGCTGACCCAGGACAAGACTGGAGGTTTGTCTTGAGAAGCAAAGTGTGGGCAAAGCACAGCAGGCTTTGGCTCAGACTGCCTCGGTTTGAATCCTTTTCTCATGGTTCTGTCATCTGGAGCAAGTTACTCAACCTCGCTAAGTGTTTCTTCGCTTGTAAAATGAAGATGAAACTAACAGCATGTGCGCGGAGAGCAGGTGAGCAACGTATGAAATAATCCTTGTGAAAGGCTCCGCCCACCACAACCAGCCCGCTGTGCTGATAGAAGCATGCGGTCCCCTGCCATCTGGCGACAGGGCCAGGTTTCCCCTGCAATCTAAGTCCAGGTAAGTGCCTCGTGTGACCTACAGGTGGAACTGTACGCATGGCGGTGTTCCTTGCAGTGTTTTGGGAATAGCTCTATGTAGATGTCACGTGTTCCCCTCTGGCGGAGGAGAGAAAAGTCACACACTCACCCCTCCCCCGGGGATGCTGCTTTTCACGGTGGTGACCACTGCCACCTCGTGGCCGTATTGCATACTTGCAGCAAAGGTGAGCATCCTGAAGTCGACTGAAAACAGCGTGAGAAACTCCACCCTTCCCATAATCAGTGAAGGGGCCTCTGCAGCCTTCACGCTCATCTTAGGAAGTGCCTTCCTGAATTGCTCCTTGAGAGCTCTTGGAACCTTATCATCTTCCCCTAATAAGTTCTAAAATCTTTCTGATTTTTTCTCTAAGCATCTTATCACTTGGCTTTCTCTCTCACATCCAGAAGAATACACTTTTATCTGGGTCTCACAGTGAGAGGAAAAATTTAAAACATACTAAGACAGTGTGGGTTACCACTGGGTGGTCCTACTTAATAGTTAAGGAAAGGCAGGTGTGTAAACACTGCCTGACCTCTAAGCAGCTATGTTCTCAGACTCTCAATGCAATGAAAGAACTTCACATATTTCCCCAATTTCAGTTGAAATTATCCTAACTGCTTTTTAAAATTTGTTTTTGTGTGACCAGAACCTGACATGTGTAGGCGCTCCAATAATTATCTGTTGACTGAACACTGGGATTTAAGAGAGTGAGTGGTGAGCACGTCTGTGTACTAATCGCTCACCAAGCTATCTGCACATGTGGTTTCATTCTCACAGCAACTCTCTACTATGACCCCAGGGCTGTGGACCCACAGGAAAACACCACCTTTCTTTTGAATTTGGGGGGTGGAATGAGGGTGGGCAGACATTTGCAAAGGTAAAGTCACTTTAAGAGTCTTGTCCAGAGACTACTGTGCAGGCACTAGTTGAGACTTCTTTTAAAAATGCATTTTTTTGGTGTTTACTTATATTATTTATTTAAATTTTTGTTTTATGGAGCTCGGTATGTATTAATGTTTCTCTAGTCTATTTCATGTGTGTTTGACGTATGCTGGTCAATTATTTCCCATATTTTATTCTGATCTCGTTTCTACCTATTTCTCCTCATTTTCCAATTGCATTGTTTTTTGTTGTTTTGTTTTGTTTGAGAGAGAGTCTCACTCTGTTGCCCCAGGCTTCATAGCTCACAACAACCTCAGACTCTTGAGCTCAAGCAATCTTGTCTCAGCCTCCTGAGCAGCTGGGACCACAGGCGCCCAACACAACGCGGAGGTAATGTTTCTATTTTTAGTGGAGATGGGATCTTACTCCTTAAGCTGGTCTTGAACTTTTGAGCTCAAGGGATCCACCCACCTTGGACTCCTAGCAGGGGCCCTCAAACTACAGCCCACGGCCACATGCGGTAGTGTGATTGTATTTGTTCCCGTTTTGTTTTTTTACTTCAAAATAAGATATGTGCAGTATGCACAGGAATTTGTTCATAGTTTTTTTTTTTTTTAAACTATAGTCCAGCCCTCCAACAGTGTGAAGGACAGTGAACTGGCCCCCTGTTTAAAAAGTTTGAGGACCCCTGTCCTAGAGTGTTAGTATTACAAGCATGAACCACCACCTTCTTTTCCTCCCTTCATTTTTGCCTTTAACTCTAATTTTTTATCCTTCTTAGCCTTCTACTTAGCAGTTGCACACCATTTTGACCTGGTGTTTCATTTGTTTTATATTTCCTTTATATTAGCCTGTCTCCTTTATTTCAGTAATAACAATCCTACCACAAACTGACATACATGGAGTGCTTATGCTTACCATCATCTATGAGCACTATTGTTCCAATTATACAGATTGGGAAACTGAGGGAAAATTGGGAGAAATAACTTTCTCAGTGTACACCACTGTAGGGAGATCAAACCCACAACTTTTGGACCAGTGGCCTGAGACGTTTAGCCACTCTCCCTCCACTTCCTGTTACAGACCCTGGCAACAGGCTACGCAGATAGGCTATTTTACTTTTTGTTCTGTCTAGGAGTAATTATGATCATCAGAAGAGATGGCCAGAATCTTGAATCCCTGATGGGTACCTGTTGTGACAGGTTCATAAGAGCGACGCCAGACAAATGAAAACTCATTAATTTGGGCTTTAGTACCACAGCTCTAGGTCATCCTGCTTGTCTTCTAATTCTAATAGTCTTTATTCTTTAGCAATTATTATATATTCAGGAATTTTAAAAAGCCATTTGTTAAACTGTTGGTCTCTTGAAATCAGCCACTGTAGGAATACTTACACCATGGAAATTGGCAGACACTTATAATGGAAAAAAAATTACCCTAGCTTTATCTGCCAGAAAGGCAATTTTGGCTTTTGACTGTTTGAGCTCTTTAGAGCAGGGGTTCTCAAACTTTTTAAACAGGGAGCCAGTTCACTGTCTCTCAGACCATTGGAGGGCCGGACGATAGTTTAAAAAAAAAAAAAACTAGGAACAAATTCCTATGCACACTGCACATATCTTATTTTGAAGTAAAAGAACAAAACGGGAACAAATACAGTCACACCGCCTCATGTGGCCCGCGGGCCGTAGTTTGAGGACCCCTGCATTAGAGGATGTTGTTGGCTCTTGCTTATAGTTTGTTCATCCTCTGTTATCCCCAAAGGGTGAACAGCTGGGCCTGCACTCAGCCAGCAAGATGGCAGCTTCCTAAAGGGAGGAGGAGAGGTAGCTAAAATAGGACAGTCAAGAGTGGCAGAGAAATAACAACTGAAGTTCGCAGAGCCCCTCCCTCAATTGCCAACACTGATGTGTCTCCCAGGGCCATCGGGATGTGCTCAGAGACGGGCCAGTTCAGCTGAGTCCTCACAAATTTGATGTTGCCCTGAAGAACTCTGTGAAGTAGGTTTCCATGAGGCGATCAGATGTCCCCAGCAGCCCGGTGACTCTCAACCCTGGCTGCACATTAGAAACTCCTAGGGAATTGTTATAACATATTCATGTTCACACCCACATGGGAGCTCCATTTAGAGGGAAAAAATGAGAACATCTGGGGGTGAGACCCAAGCACCAGTATTTAAAAAATACCACTGTAGGGCGGCGCCTGTGGCTTAAAGGAGTAGGGTGTAAAAAATACCACTGCAGCTGACCCTAACATCCAGCACAGCCAGGGTTAGAAACCACCGCCCTGGGGACGGCGATGATGCTTGCTGCACATGACAGTCCCTTGGGATGCTTTTAAATATCTGAGCCCCAATCTACGTCAGTTAAATCCAAATTTTAAAACTCTCCATGTGATTCTGAGATGAAATCAGAATCGAGAAATGCTGCTCTAGCCCAAATAAGAATTACCTCGCATCGCATCTCAAATTATGTAACCATGTTATTCAAAAAAACTTGTCATTAAGTCCTTATGTTATTATAGTAAGTCCAGACTTATTGTGTATCATCCCACACAATAAAAACTTCCTCTGGTGGTCAAGTGAATCCTTGATCATATCCTGAAATTAAAATCTGAACTATCAGCCTCATTCCCGGCTTCTTCTCCATCTGCCTGTAGCCCCCATCAGAGGGGCTGATGATTAGATTCACCTGAGAATCTAAGTGGAGTCCAAGTTCGGGGAGAAGATGAGTTAAACTCAGCTTTCTCATCTGAAGCCCATGATGTGCCAGGCCTGAAGGCTATGAAGTACCCGATGGTTTTTAGTAACTATGATTAAGTCGGCAGGTGCCCTGTGGTCCTGAATAATCATCAGTGTTCACTTTGGAGCCGCTGTTGTTCTGGCTACTATATAAGGAAGGCCTCAGAGCTTTCTGTCTAGGGGTAAAAAGAAGCTTCCTATGCTGGCTCGCCTGCCCTCAAAGCTGAATGAAAGTCAATGTCCCCAGGCTCACTCGCTGGCCGCCATGAGCTGAATAAAGGGCATGTCACAGCTACTGTCAGCTCCTCAGTTCCTTTTTTGTTTGTCCAAATCCAGTGCGAATCTTTTCGGACTCAACCATTGGCACTATAATTCTGCTTCACCAAGACAAAATGATGGGGTGATGGGCTGGGCCAACACACGAGTGCCCCCACCAAATAAAACACCGCAGAACCACATGTGGCTGTATTTGCAGCTTGCCACTCATGTGGCTGCTTTCAAACATAAGTGATATGTTTAGAGCTACTCATTTCTTACGCTCTAGACCAGTGATTCTCAAAGAGAGGTCCCTGGACCAGCAGTAGCAGCATCTCCAGGGAGCTAGTTAGAAAATTCTTGGGTTCTTTAGCCACTGAATCAGAAACTCTGGGAATGATCCCAGATTTATTATGAGGCTTTCAGGTGAGGCTGGATCTGCTTTAATTGAGGGCAGAGCTCTGCAGAGGCGCTTTGATGTTACCAGCTGAAGACCACTGCGGAGACAGAATGTTCTATAAATAGGTGGGCAGAGGAAAACCCAAGAAGGGGGAGAGAGGTTTGTGAGTTTGCTTCTCTTGGGTAGCAGCAGACCCTCTGCAGTTGTTCAGAGTCTACCACTTGTAAACTAGAACAAAGGGGTTGGATTCCTCTGGCATCAAGGTTAACTGACACTGACATCACTCTCTCTTGGGAGAATAAAACAACCTGCACCACGCAAACAATCACCTTTCTCCCAAAGAAAGCGTCTGAATGCTCCGACAATGTTTAGAAATTGCTAGTGTGGGATTGCCACGTAGTTCCTGAAATCCGTTCTTCCCTCTGATGTCATCTTCTGCAGTAAAAGCCTTCTTCATTCTCCCTTTGGATTTCTCAGTTGTTCTCTGTGTCCCCAGCCACCCAACTCTGAATTTGGTGTGGGTTCCACACAGTGAGCAACACAGTCATACAGTCACCACCCTCTTGTGGTCCAGGAATCCTGTAATTAAAAGGAGCAATGCTCCAAAGTAACTCCAAGGCTTTGTGTATCTTACGATGACCGTTCTCTTTGCCACTGAAACACAACAGAGGAGATGAGCCTGGGGTAGTGAACGCAGGCCTCTGCCCCTTCCCATAGATGCTGAATCTCCAGCACAGAGCAAAAAGCCCACATGCCTGCCTTCGGCCCAGTAGGAGGCTAATGCCCTGGTGGCTTTGTGATTAGAACCTCCTTGTAAGAATCCTGAAAAGAGGCTTGGAGCCTGTGGCTCAACTGGCTAAGGTGCCAGCCACATACACCGGAGCTGGTGGGTTTGAATCCAGTCCTGGGTACCAAACAACAATGACGACTGCAACCAAAAAATAGCTGGGTATTGTGGTGGGCACTTGTAGTCCCAGCTACTTGAGAGGCTGAGGCAAGAGAATCACCTAAGCCCAAGAGCTGGAGGTTGCTGTGAGCTGTGACAACACAGTACTCTACTCAACATAGTGAGACTCTGTCTCTAAAAAAATAATAATAGTAAATAGGCTTGGTGCCTGTAGCTCAAGCAGCTAAGGTGCCAGCCACATACACCTGAGCTAGTGTGTTTGAATCCAGCCTGAGCCCACCAAACAATGACAACTACAATCAAAAAATAGCTGGGTGTTGTGGTGGGTGCCTATAGTCCCACCCACTTGGGAGGCAGAGGCAGGAGAATCACATGAGCTCAGGAGTTTGAGGTTGCTGTGAGCTGTGATGCCACAGCACTCTACCACAGGGTGACAGCTTGAGATTCCATCTCAAAATAATAATAATAATAATAATCCTGAAAAGATAACTTCTTTTCCGATGATCCCACTCTCCTCTACCCAAACAGGAGCCTTGCTTTTCACACACAGCCTGAGTTCCCAACACCTCTCAGTCCTGGGTGCCTTGACTATCCAAACTGAGGATACAAAGAGGACCAGTTCCTAATGTGCAGCCAATCATGACTCCTGCTCAGTTCCTGGGCCCCCAAGAGAACCAGCTTTCTTCCTCGTTAACAGGTGAGCTGGTGGCCACATGTGGACTTGAGAATCCTTTTATTTTTTTTTTAATCATAAAGCTGTGTGGCCTCCTTGGTTTTTTCCCCAACTTTTTACTTACTCTGGTTCATTTTCCTCTCACCCCAGGGCCTAGGGGAAGAGCAGACATTCCCCAATTTATTTTGTGCTAGAGTTAATGATGGTATAAGAAAAATTACCTGGTAAGAAACATCCTGCTGTCCTGGCTGCCCAGGTGAACTAAATCAGAACTTTTCCAGCTGGGACTCAGACTCCCATCCAGAAGGAGAGTTAAAGGACAGAATTTTAGCAAGTAACCTGGTGTATTAGAGCTGCACTAAGAGAGAAAGTTGAAGAACGCACATCAACCCTGCTGAGGCGAGCTGCGACCCCAAGGATATAAACAAAAGGTACAAAATCCATCACCAAGTGGACAAGAGTCCCCTCCCCCATGAGAATGGCTTGGAGTGCCCCACAAACAAATGAGTAGAGTTCAAAGGTCTTCCCACTACACTCCATGGGAGAGACCCTCTAAAAACTGAACCTACTTTCCCTACTCAGGTGCCATGGTGTTCTCCTGCCAGGCATAAAACTGTACATATTCTATACCTGCAAATCTGAGCTCCCAGCACTCCCTTTCACTCTCATTCTGAGGTCTGGAGGCCTGTCCCCAGGAGTCCAGATTCTTGGGTTATTTCTTGAGGGGTGTGGACAGGGCCTAAACTGCAGCTGGTCAGTGCTTACTCTGTAGCACAGGAGTGAGGAGAGGACAGTCGGCTGAGAGGGAACCACATCGGAGTGGCAGTGCACCAAGGTGCAGAGCAGCAGCTATCTTTTGGCAACAATAGGGCTCACTACCAGATATTCTGAAGCCACACCCCCTGTCTTCCTGGGCAACCAGAGGAGGCCGGGCATCTACTAAGGTGGCAACCACCACAAAACAGATCTGGGATGGAAACACAGGCCTTGTGAGAAAAGGGTTTGCCTCAGGTGGTACCGGCCTCGGTAGAGTGCAGGGACTAGAAATGCATGCACAAAGCCAGGAAGTTCCCAGGGTGGTGCTGACCAAGAGGACTGCTTTACTGAGCCTAAGATGCACCTGGCCCTCAGGGGATCATCAACCTATAGACAAAAAAAGACAGGAGGCTAGAAATGACAGCTAACCAAATATAAACCTGCAGGAGCAAAGACAGGGCCTGAGGTGCAGGCTCTGGGAACTCAAAACAGCTTCTCTTCTGCAGGGGAATTTAGCAGAGACAGAAACAAATTCCTGCAAAGTTGTTCTGTTCTGTTCTGTCAGTAACATTAATCAGGGGCGGGGCTGGAACTGAGTGAACACCCCCCATAGTCCATCAAGCACCCAAGGTTGTCAGGCCTCACCTCCCCCTGCTGGATAGAGGCAGAGCACAGCGGCCTGGCTGAGAAGAAATAGATTTTCTTGTGATTCAGGCAGGCGAAAAACCCTGGAGTATTTGTTCACTACAGGTAGCTGGGTCACAGCGCTGTGGGGCTATCATGACTGGGTGTGACAGAGGTGCAAGGTGGGGAAGAAGGAATCAACCTTCTCAGACTGATCTATTTGCTGGGTGGGTCCTCTCTACTCCACAGAGGACAGGAGCAGGCCATATCTGAGTTGTCACCAGATCCCTGTGAACCAGTTTCCAGAGACCTTTTAAACTCTCCCACCTGAGACAGGTGCTGACTGAGACAATTGATTTGGACCTTTTTAACTGAGCCAATCGCCCAAGGACTGTTCAGTTGGTGCCCTGGGTGTGTAGTTGTAGGAAGATTTGATTTTTCTTTTCTAATTGTTCTATGTGGGGGGCGGGTTGACTTAATTACTGGTATTTCTCCACAGCTGAGACTTCAACCCAGAGTAACTGTTTCCCTAGGGTCGAACAGAGACCAGCTGAAAACAAGACAGAACCACTTAGCCCCCCACACCAAATAGGTCCCCAGTTTCTTAGGCCATAGCACTGTACGGGTCTTTGACAAAGCTCCAGGGGAAAAATGAAATGGTGTAAAACAATCATGGGGTGGAATCAGCAGAAAAACTCTGGTAACATGAATAACCAGAATAGATCAAACCACCCCCCCCCCCCAAGGAAAGATATGGCAGATGTAACGGAAGATCCCATTCATAAACAGCTGGCCGAGATGTCAGAAATAGAATTCAGAATTTGGACTGCAAACAAGATTAATAGAATGAAGGAAAATTTGGAAGTAGAAATTTGAAAAGCAATTCAAAATTTGTCTCAAAAATTCAATGAATTTAAAGACAAAACCACCAAAGATTTTGACACACTGAAGCAAGAATTTGCAGCCCTCAAAGATCTGAAACATACAGTAGAATCCCTCAGTAACAGTGAAGCAAGCAGAAGAAAGGATTTCTGACATTGAAGACAAAGCCTTTGAATGCTCCCAAACTCTCAAAGAGGAAGAGAAATGGAGAGCAAAAATGGATCGTTCTCTCAGAGAGCTCTGGGATAATTCAAAGAAGGCTAATATCTGCCTCATTGGAATCCCTGAAAGTGATGAAGTGGCCTCACAAGGCACAGAGGCCCTTCTCCATGAAATTATGAAAGAGACTTTTCCAGACATGCCTAGAGATTCTGAAATTCAGATAGCAGACAGTTTCAGAACCCCAGCATGACTCAATCTCAGTAAGTCATCCCTCAGGCATATCATAATTAACTTCATTAAAGTTAATATGAAGGAGAAAATTCTGAAAGCAGCCAGACGTAAGAAATACATTACCTACAAAGGGAAGAATATTAGAATGACTGCAGATCTCACTGCTGAAACTTTTCAAGCCAGAAGAGGGTGGTCATCAACCTTTAATCTCCTAAGTCAAAATAACTTTCAACCCCGGATCCTGTATCCAGCTAAACTGAGTTTCATTTATGATGGAGAAATTAAATACTTTAATGACATTCA
>CAUYPK010011721.1:0-69219 GCA_963574355.1 Loris lydekkerianus | reverse complement strand
ATGGAGACTTTACCTCTTTCATGTTTACATGGATGGAGCTGGAACATATTCTTCTTAGTAAAGTATCTCAAGAATGGAAGAAAAAGTACCCAATATACTCAGCCCTACTATGAAACTAATTTAGGGCTTTCACATGAAAGCTATAACCCAGTTACAATCTAAGAATAGGGGAAAGGGGAAAAGGGAGAGGAGGGATGGGGGAGGTGGATGGAGGGAGGGGTACTGGTGGAATTACACCTGTGGGGCATCTTACAAGGGTATATGTGAAACTTAGTAAATGTGGAATGTAAATGTCTTGGCACGGTAACTGGGAAAATGCCAGGAAGGCTATGTTAACTATTGTGATGAAAATGTGTCAGATGGTCTGTGAAGCTAGTGTATGATGCCTCATGATCATATCAATGTACGCAGCTATGATTTAATAAAAAAAAAAAAAAAAGTCAGCTTTTTCATGCCCCCCTCTCCCCCACTGGCCCTGACATGTTCCCAATCACCAGAAACTAGGAAGGAGCAGCATCCTCAGGGAGGCCTTAAAACTTTAAACGTCTGGTACACGTCTTCAGGAGTTGGGTCTAAAATGAATGAGAAGTTTTTTTTGTTTGTTTGTTTGTTTTCTTTTTTTAATTAAATCATAGCTGTGTACATTGATATGATCATGGGGTACCATGCACTGGTATTATAGACCGTTTGACACATTTTCATCACAATGGTTAACACAGCCTTCCTGGCAATTTCTTAGTTACCATGCCAAGACATTTACATTCCACATTTACTAAGTTTCACATGTACCCTTGTAAGATGCACGGCAGGTGTAATCCCACCAATCACCCTCCCTCCACCCACCTCCCCCTTCCCTCCTCTCCCTTTCCCCCTCTTCCCTATTCTTAGGTTGTAACTGGATTATAGCTTTCATGTGAAAGCCATAAATTAGTTTCATAGTAGGGCTGAGCACTTTGGGTACTTTTTCTTCCATTCTTGAGATAACAAGTTATTATCTTACTTAGATACACTTCACAGTTCTTACTCACCTCAAACCTTGCTCTCTCTCTTCCCCTTCACTCTTTCTCTGAGGAACAGGTATTTGACCTGCTTGCCAAGAGAAACTTCTCCCCCTAGGATCTTGAATACATTTTCCATTGTTTTTCTGAGGCCCTTGCTTTGTTCATTATCTGAAGTCTTTTCCTGCAACTTCAGTTTCTCTCTCTTCCACATTCACATTCTTTGCCTTGAATTTCAGATCTACTTTCCAAATAAATCAAATGAAAATTCACCAAGAAACAAGCCAACAACACTGTCTCTAGACTTTGCCATGCTCACAAGTATTGTCTATTCTCTTTGTCTTTTTAAAAAAAAATATTGTGGATTAAAACAACCATTTATTATTGTCTCTCCTGGTCCTGTGGGTTAATTGGGTTCTTGTGGGAAATTTTCACTAGAAATTGTCATGTCATGCGGTTTTTGTCAGATGACAACTGGGGCTGGAGTCATAAGGAGTCATAACACACTCACATCTGGTCTGACATCTCTCTCTTCAGGAGGCTCTTCCTAGGGATAGTTGGAGTTATTTCACAGATGGAAGTCTCAGAGTAATCATATCTTCTATACAGTGGCTGTTTTTCCTCAGGGTAAATATTCTGAGAGACAGGAAGTAGAAACCACCATGTCTGTCTCAAGAGGAAGAACATCAAAGAATCTTCTACACTGGCCTGTTTACTTCTTTTTACTTCAAATATGCTTATCGCAGTCCTAAATTTTTTCTGTCACATTCTTCCTACATGCTATGTCATCCACACATGTAAAGCTAACATTTATTGAGAGCTTATAAATTGCCAGCACTATATTGAATACTTTTTCAACAGTAGCTCAAATGAAATGTATAAGCTAGATATTCTTACTATTATTATCTTCATTTTAGACACGGGCAAAAAGAGCTCTGAAGAGTTTAAGCTTCTTGCTCACAGTCACTATCTTATTCAGCATGGACGCCATGGAATACTATGCAGCCTTAAAGAAAGATGGAGACTTTACCTCTTTCATGTTTACATGGATGGAACTGGAACATATTCTTCTTAGTAAAGTGTCTCAAGAATGGAAGAAAAAGTACCCAATGTACCCACCCCTACTATAAAACTAATTTAGGACCTTCACATGAAAGCTAAAACCCAGTTACAACCTAAGAATAGGGGGAAGGGGGAAAGGGTGGGGAGGGAGTGGGGAGGAGGGTAGATGGAGGGGGATTGATAGGATTACACCTGCAGTGCATCTTACAAGTGTATATGTAAAACTTAGTAAATGTGGAATGTAAATATCTTAGCAAAATAACTAAGAAAATGCCAGGAAGGCTATGTTAACTAGTGTGATGAAAATGTGCCAAACGGTCTATGAACCAAGTGTATGGTGCCCCACGATCATATTAATGTACACAGCTATGATTTAATAAAAAAAAAAAAATACCATAAATTGGGCGGGTTAAACAACAGAGAATTATGTTCTCACCGTCTTGGAGGCTTAAAGTTCAAAGTCAAGTTGCCAACATTGTTGAGTTTTAGTGAGAAATGTCTTCCTGGTTTGTGACAACCGTCTTCTGACTGTGTCATCATATGAAAGAGAGACAGAGACAGAGACGATGTTGTCCTCTCATAAGGCCACCTGTCCTGTGAGATTAAAGCCTCACCTTATGACCTCATTTCATCTTAATTATATCCTAAAGACTCTATCTCCAGACACATTCACATTGGAGGTTAGGGCAACATATACATTTTGGGAGAACATGATTCAGTTCATGACATTTCAACCTTGACCCCCCAAATCTATATCCGTATCACATGCAAAATGTATTTATTCAATCCCAATAGTCAGAGCAGGGGGAGATATATAAAGAATTGTCTTATATGACCTTGGAGGCTACAGAGTCCTAAGATGTGTGGCTGTGGGCAACCTGTAGACCCAGGACAGCTGCAGTGTAGTTCCAGTCCAAGTCCCCAGGGCTGAGGACTAAGATCTGAAGGTATATGTTCCTGTCTGAAAGCTACCAGGCTTGACCCAAGAAGAGCCAATGTTCTAGTTCAAATCTGAAAGCCAGAAAAACCTTACGTCCCATATTAAAGCAGTCAGGCCAGAGGATCTCCCCCTCCTTATAACAGGTCAGCCTGCGTTGTTCTGCTTGGGCCTCCACTGACGGGACGAGGGCCACACACATTAGGTAAGGCAATGGCCATTGCTCAATCTGCTCCAAAAACACTCCACAGACGCACCTCGAGTAAAGTTTTACCAAATATCTGGCCACTCTGTGGGCCAGGTGAGTTGAAACATAAAATTAACCTTCCGAGTCATTTAGTCAGTTGTTTATTTGGTAGATGGACTAGAGATGAATGGACACCCCATTCTCACTATTGATTCTTTACTTCCTCACAATGTGCTTTTATTTTACTTAAAATTATTCTCATCAAGGTCACCATCAATTTGCTGTTTATCTATGCCTAACGTCTTTTTAATCAGCTTTTTTTTTTTTTTTATCTCACCATAGCTTTGATATTAGTGACCCATGTGTCTTCCTGCAGTGCTCATCTCTTGGTTTCCAGATAGTACGTGACTTTGGATCACATCATCACTATCGTTTTTCTGAATCCTACCAAAGTTCAGTTTCAGCAACCATCTCTCCATGCACTTGATTCCTAATTTTTTACACCTGGTATTCATTTTTCTTCTAGACTGAAGTTGCATGTTTTCAAACTCTTCCCTATCATTTATATCTAAATATTCAAATTTGACATCCCTCCGAATGATTAATTTTTATTCTCAAACTTGTGTTTGTTTACCCCCCACTCCTGTGCCTTATTTCAGATAAAGGACATTCATCAGGCCCTCCGACACTAAGACTGAGATGCCTGAGGAGTAATTACCTATCTGTTGCTGTTGTCTTGTGTCCCCTCCTTTTGGAAAACTGTTCTGTGCCACTCAGTCCAAGGAATCAACCTCAAGCTCCAAGGGAGAAAACTGGACGCAAACTGAACCACCGAGAATCACTGGCCACCAATTGGCCTCTGCTGTTTTGTCTGAAGCATATGGAAAGATGTTCCCTGTGACAGTGATCATCTAGTCTCCAGGATAATGTAATCCTGGAGGTGGCAGGAGTCCTCTTCACCATCACGTGTATAGAACCCACTTGAAGATGAAGTCAATAAAAGGAAAGCAAATCTGAGAAATAGCAAGAGACAGAATGTCTGGATTCAAATATCTGAACCAATAAATTTCCATTTTTGGTTAAACAAGTCTGAGCTGGCTTCCTGTCACATGTAATCTGCAGAGTCCTGAAGGACGCCCTCGCCATCGTACTGGACTCTTGCTTTCTTATTTAATTCCCATCAGTTCTGTCCCTATGAAATTCTCTTCTGGGTATTACCACAGATACCACACTAACTCACAATGTCACCATCTGTCATCTACAGTGAAGCAAGACCCGCCCAGATGGAAAACTTACTCACTGTTACAACAACTGTCTTTCTAAATTAGAGTTTTGATTTGGTCCACACTTCCTGACTTGTCCTTCTAAGCCATTCAGTGTCTGTCTGTATTTATTGGTTCCTCTCAGTCCACTATCTCATCTAGCTGAATGCAGGGCTCAAGAGCAGATTCTGGGGTCTGATTCTGCAGTTTAAATTGGGATGTGCCCCTTCTAGCTGGGGCAATTGGTCAAGTTTCTTAACTTCTCTATGAGTTGGTTTCTCCATCTGTAAAATGGAGATAATAATAGAATCCATCTCAGAATCATTTCCTGAGTATTAAAGTGATTCATATTTGTAAAGCACACTGAGCATTCCTGGTACATGATAGTTATTAGTTATAGGAAATAAAATGCTTGAGTGCAGAAATTTTATCTTGTTTTTGTAGATCTTGTGCCTAATACATTCTGATACATGGAAGGCCCTCGCTAGAAGTTTGCCCTGATAGAGAGAGAGAAATTGGCCTCTGATCCTTCTTGCTCCCAAAGAAAGCCTGTGTCCACGCTCCTACTTCTGTGCCTTTTCACGTACTACATAAATGATCTATATAATACTTTCTTACCAGTATACCTAGTGTACCTGCAGAATGCTGTCCATACTTCATTCAATAACTTACTCAGACACTGATTTCCCTGAGTAATTGTCTTAGGTTCCTATGGCCAAAAATAAATGCAACTCTTCCCCCGGGAGAAAGAAATTCTCTAGACTCCTCTATGGTCGCTGTTCCGTAAGGTATCTCTAAGGTACTGTCTTCCTTCTGATCTACAATAATTGTAAAACGTGGAAAAAGGATTCTCTTGTAGGATCTCATAGGAGCACGTTGCAAGTGGTCTTTCCCATGGCAGCAATGCAGTACTGATGTTTGTGGTAGTTATATGCCTGTAATCATAGATACACTGAGCTTTATTGCAAATAGAATAAATGTGATTATGTCAGTATTGAAGCTCTAATTGAAGCTTTCCAATATTAGTAAACCAAATAGGCTAGATTTAACTAAACTGGATTAGATCCCTCTTGTACCAGAAAGTGGCAAAGCTGACTTTAAAGAGAAGATACAGCACATTTCCTATACACTTAAGAAGAGCAAATCAACTATCTCTTTAAGGAAATGACTACCATTGTAATCAAAATGAGGCTGATTTGAGAGGCAATATTTGGGACAATAACTGATTAAATTAGCAAAATTAAATAGTAAGTGGGAACACCCCATTTGAAAACAGACTCAAAAAGAAATCACCCACACAAGGCTCCCATCCTGGGTTCTGAATCACGAACTTGCTGTAATGACGCACAAGTTCCCATCGTGGGTCCTGAATCATGGACCTCCTGTAGTGACACAACGCTCCCATCCTGGGTCCTGAATTACAGACCTCCTGTAGTGACCACACAAGGCTTCCATCCTGGGTCCTGAATCACGGACCTCCTGTAGTGACCACACAAAGCTCCCATCCTGGGTCCTGACACGAACCTCCCGTAGTGACCACATAAAGCTCCTTTCCTGAGTTCTGAATCATAGACCTCCACTAGTGACCAACAAGTCTCCGATCCTGGGTCCTGAATCATGGACCACCTGTAGTGACCACACAAGGTTCCTATCCTGGGTCCTGAATCACGGACCTCCTGCAGTGACCACACAAGTCCCATCCTGGGTCCTGAATCATGGACTTCCTGAAGTGACCACACAAGTCCCCATCTTGGGTCCTGAATCACAGACCTCCTGTAGTGACCACAAAGGCTCCAATCCTGGGTCCTGAATAATGGAGTTCCAGTAGTGACCACACAAGTCCCCATCCTGGGTCCTAAATCACGGACATCCTGTAGTGACCACACAAGTCCCCACCTTGGGTCCTGAATCACATAACTCCTGTAGTGACCACAAAAGTCTCCAATCCTGGGTCTTGAATAATGCAACTTGAGTAGTGACTACACAAGTCCCCATCCTGGGTCCTGAATCATGGACCTCCTGTAGGTATCACACAAGGCACCCATCCTGCGTCCTGAATCACAGACCTCCTGTAGTGGCCACACAAGGCTCCGGTCTTGGATCCTTGTATCATGGACCTCCTGTAGTGACCACACAAGGCTCTGGCCCTGGTTCCTGAATCATGGACCTGCTATAGTGACCACACAAGTCCCCACCCTGGGTCCTGAATCACAGACCTCCTGTAGTGGCCACACAAGTCCCGATCTGGGGTCCTAAATCACGGACATCCTGTAGTGACCACAAGTCCCCACCTTGGCTCCTGAATCACATACCTCCTGTAGTGACCACAAAAGTCTCCAATCCTGGGTCCTGAATAATGCAGCTCCAGTAGTGACTACACAAGTCCCCATCCTGGGTCCTGAATCATGGACCTCCTGTAGTTATCACACAAGGCTCCAATCCTGCGTCCTGAATCATGGAGCTCCTGTAGTGACTACACAAGGCTCCCATCCTGGGTCCTGAATCACGGACCACCTGTAGTGACCACACAAGGCACCCATCCTGGATCCTGAATCACAGACCTCCTGTAGTTGACCACACAAGGCTCTGGTCCTGGGTCCTGTATCATGGACCTCCTGTAGTGACCACACAAGGCTCTGGCCCTGGTTCCTGAATCATGGACCTGCTATAGTGACCACACAAGTCCCCACCCTGGGTCCTGAATCACAGACCACCTGTAGTGACCACGCAAGTCTCCCATCCTGGGTCCTGAATCACGGACCACATGTAGTGACCACACAAGGCTCCCAACCTTGGTCCTGAATCACAGACCTCCTTTAGTGACCACACAAGGCTCTGATCCTGGGTCCTGAATTACGGACCTCCTGTAGTGACCACGCAAGTCCCCATCCTTGGTTCTGAATCACGGACCTCCTGTAGTGACCACACAAGGCTCCCATCCTGGGTCCTGAATCACGGATCACCTGTAGTGACCACACAAGTCCCCATCCTGGGTCCTGAATCACGGACTTCCTGTAGTGACCACACAAGGCTCACATCCTGGGTCTTGAATCACGGACCTCCTGTAGTGACCACACATGGCTCCCATTCTTGGTTCTGAATCATGTACCTATAGCATTAATCCTGCAACTCTGAGATTATAACCCTGAAACACTAATTAGGTGAAAAAAATTGTAAGGTAGATCTAAGAAATCAGAAACAAATAGTTAAAAATAGGAATAAGAAAAGAGCTCAGATACAAATTTAAATCCACAGATTTAAGAATTTTTTCCCAATTAAAAGCATACTGACCAGTTTTTAATGGTCATATTTTTATTTGTTTAATTTTTACAGTGATTAAAGCATTATGAGGGTCTTACGCTTTAATTATTAAGGAGTTTCATTTTTTTTTAATTCATAAAGTTTAAATTCTTGGTAAAATCTCAGTTATATGCATGTTTTATTACTCATATTAGTAGTATGTTTATGATTATGAAATGCTAAAACAAATTAGAAATTAGATAATGGCTGATGTATAGATAGTTGTAAGTATTCCTGCCGTGGCTGTACAGCCCTGTTGAATACTAACAGGTTTATTACAGATAGAAGTATGGGTTTTCCAAAAGCAAATCATAGCTTGAATATGTAGTTATGATCTGTATTGATACAGTAAAATGTGAAGAAAATACATTATAGCTATCTACAATAGTCTCTCTATATCATTGTTGGACATTAGAAAGTGACCTGAAATTCTTTAAACAATAAATTTAAGTTGTATGATCACTGAAAAGAAAATTCTTGCATACAGTAAAATTAATAATGAAAGAACGCACACAATGTCTCCGAGGTAAGCTTTGATGTGACTGTAGTAGTTGGCTGGGTTGCCTTCCTAATGATCTCATTTTAACTTAATTACTCTTTAAAGACCCTATCTGAAAATAGTCACATTCTGAGGCACTGTGTGTTATGACTTTAACATTTGAATCTTTTGGGGAATGTAATTCAGCTTATGAATGACATAAAGATTTTATTTTATTCTATTGGTAAAAATTTGCTTCTTTAAGCAGCTTCTAAAATGCACACCGGGAGGAGAAATAATCTCATATATCATTTTAAAATAGAAACTCCAACCCTTTAGGATGTATCTATATAAAATAGTTATATAGAGATGGGAAAGAAAAATCATGTATGAATACTCAAATGAGCCTAACTTAAGATAGACTCTGAACTTTATATCCCACACTGTAATACAAATGGACCCCAAGATTGTTAGAAATTATTTTCAGCTCAAATAGCATTCTTAGTAGAGTAATAATGTATCAGTCATAGGCGATAGTATAAAATACCAAAATATACTAAAAACAATCTTTTACTTCCCATTAATAAAGCTTTCTTGGATGGAGGATTAAGGCTATCATATTTGACCTCCTTATCAAAACTTTCTCAGTTTACTCTTGCACTTTGCTTTTCAGAATGCAAATTGTTGCAGCTCTTTTGTAAGGATTTGGCCATATCTATCAAAATTAAGTTGACCCAGAAATCCTACTCCTGAAAATACATCCTACCATTCTAATAGTCCAGAATGAAATAATACAATTACAGAGTTTTTCTTTGAAGCAATGTTTATAATAGCAAATAATTAAAATAACCTGATAGTCCATCAACATTAACTAGTGAAATACACCTGTTACAGCCATTGCCTGAAACACTAGACAGCTGAAAGAATTAAAAAATAAATCTTTTTTGTATTGACAGTAACAGTTGCCCAAATTATATTAGTAAGTGAAAAAATGAGGACGCAGAGAAGTTCATCAGAGCATAAGAGAATAAATATATCTCTAATTGTTTGTATTTGCATTAAAAAAAACAAACTCTGGAAAAACACAGAAGACACCAATAAAAGTTTTATTTTTGTAAGAAAAAAGAGTGGCAGGAATGGATAGAAAATTTTTCATTAAAATATTTTATTTGTTTTTATTTTGAGTCAGGTAAATAAATTACTTCCTGAAGGAAGAAGGAATTTTTAAAAATACACTTCATTTGCTTCAGGTTAGAAAAGAATTTCAGGTAGAGTGTTCACACATCTCGTTTTGCTCAGAGACTGTCATGTCATATTCTGGATCCTCATGTCCCAAACAATTTAATGTTCATCTCAGAAGACAGGCCCCAGTGTGGACAACCAATTTTGTGGTAATAATACTTTACTGAATATCTTACAGTGGGCCAAGCACATCTTTGAGGTAAGAAAGCCTATTTTGATTGGCTGGGTTTTGTGTTTTTCTTTTTTTCATTTTGGTTAAAGTCACATAACATAAATTTCACCATTTGCACTTTGTAAAAAGCCCAATTTTGTGGCATTTAATACCTGCACACTGCCATGCATCACTATCTGGTTCCAGATGATTTCATCACCTCAATTTTTTTTGTGCGTGTGCAGTAACTTTCTTGCTATATCATAGATTTAGAGCAAGAAAAAACTAAATAAGTGTGTCAGTTTTCTTAGCATTCTTATACATGCAGTTCATAACAGAGGGAAAAATACAGCGAGTAAAGCAGATGAAACAGAGTAGTATTGTACTGGCTATTTCATCACTTTCATTATGAAGGTTAAGTTTATGTTAGTGATGAAGTGAATCATTTCAGAAATGGAATTTAAACTCTAGTAAGGGAATTGGCCAAAATTCCTCTGAACTGAACATGATAACATTAAATAAATAACAGATTTCATTATTGGTATTCAGACTCAACAGAGGGAAGGAACAGAACATTTTATTTTTGAAAGCCTACTATGACCTAACCATGTGCAGCAGGCTTTCCCCACATGCTGCCAAGCTAAATCTTCACAATAAACCGTGATGTAGACATTATGAAAACAATTTTTATACATGAGGAAACAGATTTTCATGAGTCTAAGTGATTTGTCAGAGGGGAGAGAGTCAGTAACGACGGAGCTGAACATCTTCCCGTTACGTTCGTTATAAATCCACAGCTCTTTCCCCTTTTCCAGATAGGAAATGTTAATGCTGCAATCTCACACTTGCATTATTCTCAGGTGAAGGAGTCAGACATCTATGCAGTGACCTACCCCAAAGCCATTAGGAGGGGCTGATACCCAGAAGATTTAGGTGGTTTACTCTGAAGAAAATATTATAAAAGTAAACCAGGAAAGTCGCAGTGAATGTCCCTCCTCTACCCTGCGCACTGTCAGGGGTGGTGCTCACCTGCCTTTCATGTGATGCTCGTGGCATAAGAGAAACTATTTAAAACTTGCATTATACTTAATTTGTTTGTTTTATTTCACAGACCTATCAACACTTACATACGAAGATGAATGCATCTTACAATTGTATTTCAAACTGAACCTTCTTGTTACATCTTATAATGAGAGTATAAATTTAGTATCCATACATAAAAGACCACTAAAGATTATTCTTAAGAATCTTAATATTTTCACTTATCATTGGGTGAAATTTCATCATCATTATCACAAAAAATCCACATAGGTTTTTACACTATTAGCAATTTATCTCCATACAACAAAATATATACATATATTTTATAACATATATATGTTTTATATATATACATATATTTTATAACATATACATATATATATACATATAACATATACATATACATATATTTATACATATACATATATATTTTATAACATATATATATGTTATATAATATATATATTTTATAACATATATATATGTTATATAATATATATATTTTATAACATATATATATGTTATATAATATATATATATATTTTTTTTTAGACAGAGCCTCATTAGGTCACTCTTGGTAGAGTGCTATGACATCACAGCTCACAGCAGCCTCAAACTCCTGGGCTTAAATGATTCTCTTGCCTCAGCCTCCCAAGTAGCTGGGACTACAGGCACTGGCCACAATGCCCAGCTATTTTTCTGTTGTAGTTGTCATTGTTGCTTAGCTGCCCAGACTGGGTTCAAACATGCCAGCCTCTGTATATGTGGCCAGCGCTCTACCCCCTGAGCTACAGGCACTGAGCCTGAAAAAAATATATTTAAAAAAACTCACTTGTAGTTATTCCAGATAAATTTACTAGCAGTTAATTCAGAATAATTTAATAAAGTAGTCTCCTGGGATTTGGGGTTTTTAGAAAATAGCCCTCAATAACTCTAAGGATATTAGGAAAAGCACCCAAATTTAAAGTAACCTGATATATACTGAAGAATTGTATATGTTTTTTTTTTTTTTTTTGAGACAGAGTCTCACTATGTCACCCTGGGTAGAGTGCTGTGGCATCACAGCTCATGGCAAACTCAAACTCCTGGGCTCAAGCAATTCTCTTTCTTCAGCCTTCCAAGTAGCAGGGACTATAGGCCCCCACCCCAACACTTGGCTATTTTTTTAAGAGATGGAGTCTTGCTCTGGTTCAGGCTGGTCTGGAAGTCATGAGCTCAGGCAATTCACCTGCCTGGACCTCCCAGAGTGCTGGGATTACAGGCGTGAGCTATCCGCCTGGCCTGGAGAATTGTATTTTAATGAGTACTTCAAGGGTCAACCTGCTAGAAATAGCAAAATTGTGGATGTGCTTGTGAAGACAGGTTACTTTAGATGGGAACAGTTTCATTTCCCTCTAAGAAAATAAGTTTACTGATAAATTAAGATATATAGGACTTACTTATACTTATATAAGAAAACTAAATTTCTAGTTTGATGTAGGATTGACTAATAAAGAAATTATGGAGAAACATGAATCAGGCAAAGTACTGTATTGAGCAACTTCTAAATCCTACTTTAATGGAATAATGAAGCTCTGCTATTCAGCATCCTGGTTTCAGACCTGAAATTTTTGCCATTAGTAACTGGCTCAGTTAATCATTAAAAATAACATAGATTTATCTCTCTTAGGAGAAAAATGCCATTTTTAGAATGTTTAAATCTGATTTCTCTATTGTAAACTCTGCTACTCCAATCAATAGCAATTGAAAGAATTCATTATTATGAATTCACTATAAAATCCACAAAATGTGCAAATAAGTTAAAGAGAATTTATTGAACTCAAAGCATTTCAAGTTTCTAAGAACACAGCTTTGCCCCCTTTTAAAACATTTTTTCTAGTCCTGAAGATCTGGATAAACTTCAATATGATAAAGTTAAGCTGACAGAGAACAAAAGCTTACTCTCATACCTGGGAGTCAATCCATCAGTTTTGATGCATTTTAAGAACGCATACAAACTGTTTTCACTTGTATCATGATGTCCTCAGGAGCATATGTTCTTTTCTTAAACCACACCTCTTCTAAAAATTACCTGTGAAGAGGTAATAGCTTAGTCTTCTCTCTTTTTTTATGACATCAAATTTCAACCATAGGTTAACTTATTATAACTGATAAAATATTTAATTAAAAAGCAAGTGAATGCTCTTCTGATAATCTAAAAAAAAAAAAAAAAAGTCATATTGTATACAAGTAGAAGATCATACTTAGAATTGCCAATCATTAGTGTTAGAAATTGAAGAGTTTGTGGAAATGAGTTAGCCTAAGACAAAAAATAAGGTAGCAGGGATGGCCCTACCAGAAGTTATGCTTAGGAGCTATATAGTTTAAAGCAGGATACGTTCTTAGAAACCATCCAACTCAAAGCTTTCATTTTAAAGGTTGAGAAATGCATTTAAATTCATGCAGCCAGTTAACCAAGTTGATCGCAAATCCTAAAATATTCAGTCTATTTTTTTTCTTTTGAAGGATAGAAAGTTCTAGAAGCTAGAGATGTTATTACTACATAGGATCCAGACATAAACTAAAGGAAATAAGGTCATGATAAAGTCTCACATTTCCCCTCCCTTTCCCATACTCTTCAGCTGATGTTGGTCCTTATAATTTTACCAGACCTGACATAGAAGTATGTGAATTTTCACATTCTTGTCCCTAGCAGATGATTTGATATGATACCTAAAGCATTTCAAAAGAATTTAACAGTTTGTTAAATGTTTGTGTGAGAGTGTAAGTGCATAAATAGTACAAATGGTGGAGAATAACAATTTATGGCAAACGTTCTTATCTAAGCAGACGTTTCAAATAAACCCTAGGAAGGGATAATGGTCAATCAGATGTTTGGAAGTACACGCTTCCTCTCATCTCTCTGGACATCACTGGTGCACTAACAACATTTGACAACAAAGCTAAACAATTTCTTTCCAACTTTTAGAGGAATAGACTTAAGCTTAGCTATGATTTATACTGTGTCTAACTCCAGAACTTATGACTGTAACATATATCAATATTGTATATGCATTTTTGAAAATAAGATTATACTTTCTAATTAAAATAGTATTTGGGTACCATCTTTGAAATATGGTACCTATTTTCACTAAATCCAGTTGAAGGAAAATAAAAATAACTGATCTTGAGAATTTGTATTAAGTATTTGGAAAAACTATCCATTGTATCACTTGTTCTAACCATATAATTTAGTGACCACTTTCTATTCTGAAACTACGTCATAAACATTTACAACTTTCAAAAAATATCATATGAATGACTACAAAGCAGTAAAGAAAAAACCTGCAGTAGATCTAGCTTCACCTTCAGTAACTGTCAGGCTACTACAAATTTTGTGGAAAGTAAATTCAGCAAATGTGAGAATACCTAGGATAAAAAAGGCTTGTAAAGTTTAATTAACCTATTTACAGGATATACACTTCATGTCTACTTTGCACAAGCAAAGTATTAGTTAAGGGTAGGGCCTACCTGGCTTTGCAACCCATTTATAATACATGGGGATTGTTATCTTGAGCAAGTTACCTAAATATTTAGCTTTAAATTTCTCATCTACAAAAGCAATGTATAATAATGTTTATATGATAAAGTTGATGGGGAATTAAGAGAAATAGCCCACACATAGTGGGTAGCACTGCATGCAGCATATACAAAGCCCTCAATAAAAAGTGTTAGCTATTAATGTAGAGACATTGAGGAGGGACAAATCCAAAGATGAAATTGGGGAGCCTCTGATCTATAAGAAAATTATGTTCATTGACTAAAATAATAATATATAAAAATATATGGAAAAGGAAGCTAGCAATATTTTATTTTAAAGTTTATAGTGTATTAAATTCCTAAAAATAAACAGGCAAACTGATTCTGCCATACTAATTGTTAGAAATTACCTGATGTATACACAAAGATATATATGTGTCTGATGCATACACTAATATATATATTATTCCTGGAATTTTCACTAATATACACTAATATATATATATTATTCCTGGAATCTTCACATATATATGAAATCTCAGTCTCCCAAGTAGCCAAGATTCCAGGCTTTGCCACAATGCCTGGCTAATTTTTAAAAGTTTTTTTTTTTTTTTTTTTTTTTTTTTAACATTAACAGGGGGAGAGGCCTACTGGAGCCAGCTTTCAACAGAAGCTCTCATTCAGATGGAGAGATAGTGGCCAAAAAGAACCAAATAAAGCTGAAGGTTGGGAGCTAAGCTGTGAGTGAAGATTGATAACTGCACATCATCTCTGCTGAGGCAAGCTGCTACTCCTCAGAAGCAAATAGCAGGTACAAAACCCATCCCAAAGAAGATGAGTGTCTGTCCCTGCCCCTAAGAAAGTGACTTGCTGTGGGATCTCTATCTACAAGCAAGAGGTGAATTGAAGACCTCTTATCTCACCCAATGGGAGATAGTCACTGGAGGCTGAGAATCCTTCTCCAGAGAAACCCTGCTGTGAGCCGAGGCATTTTCTTGCCCAGCATGAAAGTTGAACAAATATTTTCCCTGCCATTTTGAGCTCCCAGTCCACCCTTCCCCCCTTGCCTGGTGGTTTAGAAACCAAACCCCTGCAGAGACTTGATTGTCCATAGTTCTTTGCTAGGACTGGGCATTGCATGGGAACGTCAGTGCAGCTGCACTGAAACCATCAATCCAGTAGCAGTGCAGAAAGGCACAGGGGGAGGGTATCTGGCCTGGCTCTGCGAAAGTGCAAATCAACGATGGGTGGACACTCAGGACCTCAGGCAGAGGCACCTCCCACATAGCAACAATAGTAGAGCAATCTCACCAGGGTCAAATTTCAGAGAGACACCTCTCCAATTCTGTGGACTGCCAGAGGGAGCCAGACCTTGCCCTGCAGGTGTACCAGAGGAGCAATGTGGCTGGGGCAGAGGCACAGTCTCTGAGGTAAAAAAGCATTCGCTGCTTTGTTAACCTCTACCTTGTAACAGTGAACCTCTACCTTGTAACAAACTCAGAAGGTACACTCCCCAGTTTCCATTGAGCACACAAAGTAGTCAGGCTTAAGCTCCCTCTGCCAGCTGGTAGAAGAGTGTGGTGCCCTGGCTGAGGAGGCAGTAACTCCCCTTTGACTCTGGCAGGCATAAATCCCTGGTGCATTTGCTTATTGGAGGGAACTGGGCCACAGCCCTGTGGGGTTACCACTGACTGGGCATGACAGAAGTGCAAGATGGGGAAAGAGGCACAAGCCCCCCTGGACTAACTCTTTTGCTGGGTGGGCCTTTCTGACTCTATGGAGCACCAAAGCGAGTCACACTTGAGCTGCCAGTGGACGCCTGCTGTCTAGTTGCTGGAGAACTTTTGAACTCTCCCACTTGATCTACATTTGTGCTGACTAGGACAATTGGTTTAGAACTCTTGACCTGGGTTCATCACCCAGGGACCCTCCAAGGTTGTACCCTGGTTGTTGTACCCTGTAGTGGGAGGGTCTGATTCTCCTCATCCAGTTGTTGACCAAAGGTGGGGAGGGGTGTCTTAGTTGCTTATACTTCTCCATAGCTGAGATTTTGGCCCAAAACCACTGATTCACTAGGAAGGACAAAGACTAGCTGAATACAAGACAGAACCACTTAGCTCCATCAAACCAAGCAGGTTCCCAGAGTCTCAGGCTGCAGTACGGAACTGGACCTTCATAAAGATGTAGGGGGAAAGCCACAGTCACCAGTCCCAGCTCTTTGGTAAAGGGCTGGTTAATTACAACTCCAGGAGCCCTCAATCCAATTTCACTTTACCAGCTTCTCTAGCCAAACAGTGAAAAATAATCATGGGGAAAAATCAGAGGAAAAATTCTGGCAACATGAATAATAAGAGTAGATCAACTCCCCCAAGGAACAACAAAGGAGACACAACAGAAGATCCCATTCATAAACAAATGGTTGAGATGTCAGAAATCAAGTTCCAAATTTGGAAGACAAATAAAATTAACAGAAGTAAAGTTAGAATTAGAAATTCAAGGAGTAATTCAAAAGTTATCTTAAGAATTCAATGAATTCAAAGACAAAATCTTCTTAGATTTACTCACAATGACACAAGAAATTTCAGCCTGGAAAGATCTGAGAAATATAGTAGAATTCCTCAGTAACAGAGGGATCCTAGGGATCCTTTCAGGCAGAAGAAAGGATCTCTGATATTGAAGACAAAGCTTTCGAAAGCTTCCAAATGCTCAATGAGGCAGAGAAGTGGAGAGCAAAAATGAATGATTCCCTGCGAGAGTTGTGGGACCACTCCAAAAGAACAAACATTTGCTGTATAAGAATTCCTGAAGGAGAAGATATTTCTAAAGGCACAGATGCTCTACTCCATGATATAATTGAGGAGAACTTCTCAAGCATAGTAAGAGATACTGAAATTCAGATAGTAGTTTCAGAACCTCAGCACAACTCAACCCAAATAAAGCATCTTCTAGACACATTGTCATTAACTTTGCCAAAGTTAATATAAAGGAGAAAATTCTTCAAGCAGCCAGATATAAGAAAATCATAACCTACAAGGGGAAGAATATTAGAATGACTACAGATCTCTCACCTGAAATTTTTTAAGCCAGAAGAGGATGGTCATCGACCTTCAATCTCCTAAAATAAAACAACGTTCAGGCTAGGGTCCTGTATCCAGCTAAAATGAGTTTCATTTGTGATGGAGAAATCCAGTACTTTAATGACTTACACATGTTGAAGAAATTTTCCATAACTAACCCAGGATATTCTCAGACCCATCCTCCACAATGAGCAGCACAATGCTCTACCACCAAAGTCAACACACTCAGAAATTTTTTATCAAAATCCAACTTCCACAGTGGCAAAAAGATTAAAAATGTCCACTGGACTTTCGAAAAACTTGACACCCAAAAATACCACAAAGCTTATCAATTCTCTCAGTTAATGCGAATGGTTTAAATTGTCCTTTGAAGAGGCACAGGTTGACTGACTGGATACATAAACTCAGTCCAGACATCTACTGAATACAAGAATCTTATCTTACCTTAAAGGATAAAAATAGACTCAAAGTGAAGGTATGGGCATCTATAATCCAGGCAAACGGAAATCAGAAAAAAGCAGGGGTTGTAATCTTATTCACAGATACAATAGACTTTAAACCAACAAAGGTAAGGAAAGATAAGGATGGTCACTTCTTATTTGTTAAGGGAAACACTCAACATGAAGAGATTTCAATTATTAACATTTATGTGCCCAACCAGAATGCTACTCAATTTATAAGGGAGATCCTAACAGACATGAACAATTTGATAACTTCCAGCACCATAATAGTGAGAGTTTTTAACACTCCTTTTCCAGTGTTGGATAAATCTTCTAATAAGAAACAAAAAAAAAAAATAAATTTTGGACTCAATCTTGACCCTGTAACAAATGGACTTAACAGACATCTATAGAACTATTCATCCTAACAAAACTGAATACATATTCTTCTCATCACCCTATGGAATATCCTCCAAAATTGATCACACCTTAGGTAACAAATCTAACCTCAGCAAATTTAAAAGAATAGAAATTATTCCTTGTATTTTCTTGGACCATCATGGAATAAAAATTGAACTCCGCAAAAACTAATGGGTGGGGCCACACCTACGGTTCATCTTAGAATGGGTACAGGTGAAACTTACTAAATGCAGAATACACATGTCTACATACAATAATTAAGAAAATGCCATGAAGGCTATGGTTAATAGTTTGATGAGAATATTTCAGATTGTATATGAAACCAGCACATTGTACCCCTTGATTGCACTAATGTACACAGCTATGATTTAACAATAAAAAAAAAAGGAAATGTTGAAGCATGGTAGTGTTTTTTCTTCTTTAATTTTAGAATAATTTTGGAGCTAGTTTTAATGTATAAAGTGAAGTCATGGTAAATAACTATGATTACCCACTGTTTCTGGAATTGGTTTTTAACATTCTGAAATTCCGGTTAAGTGTGAATGATCACCAGGAGATGGCAGCATTACCTCCACCATTTTAATCTTTCTGTCCAATACTGAGGCTGTCGACTTTTGAAAGTTAACAATCGCAAATTACACACCAGCTGCCTCAATTTGTTGGCTATTGTAGCTTTTCTTTTATGATGCACTTCTCTTTTAAAAGAGATCCCTTTAGCCAATATATCCTTTAAATATGTTCACAATACTAAAGACATATAAGCAGGTTGCCAACTTCGCTCTTTTTATTATTTTTCTATTGGCATTTATACAAGCAAATCTTTGCTAGCCTAACTGTACGGAGACAATTAGCCACTCTATAAAATGTTGCATCCTCCTGGCTTGCACGTGCAGTCACTTCTAGGCACATTTATTCACAGGTACCACAGCACTGCCAGTGGGAACAGAAAGGTCAGAGGATTTATCTTAAACAGATTGTGGTTCACATCCTGACTCCATCGCCTCACTTCACTGAGCCACATTCTGTTGTTTCATTCCATTTCGTTTGATTTTGTATATAACAATGAAATTCCTGGAGATAGTAATACACATAACTGCCCAGAAAGATTATTTTCATAAGTATATAAAATAGTTGAATTCAGTAAATATTTATGGAACCCATACTATATGCCAGACATTGTGTCCAGCACAGGGGATAAGTGCCACAAAAAGGACATAGTCTTGAGCTGTGCTGTCCCATACAGTATTCACTAGATGAGTGTGGCTATTTGAATTTAATAAAATAAAATACAAAATTCAGCTCCTTAGATCATATTTCAAGTGTTTGATAGGCACATGTGACTAGCAGCCATCACCTAGAAAATGCAAGTATCAAACCTTTCCATCACTGCAGACAGTTCTATTGAACCGCACTGGTCTGGAAGGCTACACACACTCTTAGAAATTTATGGTCTGTTTGAAAAGTGCTATCAGACATCAATACATAACACAGAGAGGTGAAATAAACAGAGAAATGATAAACTCTTTCTAACAGTGCCAAAGAAAATACAGACATAGGTTAAATATATAGATATAAATATAGACGTAGATAGATATCATTTTAACGGAAGTCTTTACATAAGGAATAGTGTGAGGAGTAGAAAGGTGTTTTCAGGAAGACTTACGGGAATGGAAAAGTACACGGTGTATGAAAGTATCAAGGAAGGCAAAAATAACAAGGTATGTTCAGGGAATTCCAACTGTTTTGTGTTGTGAAAGAATAAAGGTTGAAGAGCAAAGAAGGTTGCAAAGGAAAGAGATGAAGCTAAGAAGAGAAAATCACAAACTAGCCTTTGAGCGTGTATAGTAAACTCTCAGTATGGGTTAGCTCTGCTTTTCCTAGAGTAAGAGAACAAACAGTGACCCTTTTTATGTCTGAACTCAGGGGGAGAGAGAGCAGAGAGACTCTTTCCACAGCTGCATCTGAATGGAAAATGAAACTAACTCCTCTGCCAGCCCCGTGCGGTACCTCCCAGAACCAGGCTCCTCTCCTCACGGATACCCCAGACTGTGAGGACACACTGCCAGCCGTGTCCCCAATAACACAGCCGCCCCCAGAGGCCCCCATGGACGCGTTCCCCCCAATTGAATAAGGACTGCTTTCTGCTAAGGTTTATATTCAAGCCTCATGAGTCCAGAGCTTTGAAGCCATCTCCAACTTTTTGTGGTTACAGTTAGTTCATAGTCGGCTGGCAAAAGTGACTTCCTGGTTCTAAGATAAAAGACTTGGGAAGAGGGGGGAGGTGAAGAGGACTAAAAAAACGTACTTGACACCAAATGGTTCTTGCAAAATAGAACTTTGATGAGCAAAGCACAAATGAATCCTAATCATCTAGATTACATTTCTGAAAACGTACACACTTTTAAAGTTTCTGAAGAAGGAGGCTTGGTGGAAATGTGTTTGGGGTTTCTCTAGCCTCAAGACACTAGGGAAGGAGTTGAGAGGCATATGTTTGCTCGCAGACACAGCTGGGATTACAAGGGCCTGGGGGGGGGAGGGGAAAAAAAGCCCTCTTGTAATAGATGTTCCAAAATCGCTGGTCTTTCATAAGAGGTGAGGTAGGGATGGCGGGGGAAGAATCTGGCTGAGCTCTTCATACGGTTTTATTTAAGCTTGAATAGAGATAATCAGCTCTGCTGTTTATTTCCATACCAAATGCTCTGGGGGCCAAAATTCTGTCAAATTCCTAACCCAGATAATTTTAGCAGCAATCTTTCTGAAATACAAAACGTACCAAGAGACTTCCTGGTAAAGAGTTACCAAGAGAATCCAGAAGAGTCCATCCAGGGCTCTGACACAAGCAAAAGAGTCCTCCTGCTCCCTCCCGGGTGGCCAATTATTTGTGTGACAACACCTCATACTTTCCACATGATGCCATTTGACAGAGGAGAACCCAAGCCAGGCTAAATACTTGCCCTCTTGATACTCAATCTCTATCTCTTTATCGTTCCAATTAGAGAGCTGGAGGAGGGGAGCTGGCACCAAGGGTCAATCCAACTGTTGCTTTAATGGCGATGAGGCAATAGGGCGTGGTTTATAATATCTGGGGTTTTGGCATTAGACAACTTGCTTTGGAAATGCTAGTTTGGCAACTTGGGTACATTGCTTGACTCCTTTTAATCTTAATTTCCTCATCTGTAAAAAGGAAAAATCTCATAATGCCAACCCCACAGGGTCATTTTGGAATTATGTGAGCTTAGGTCAGCTGGGTGCCTGCACAGAGCTGGGAACACACAGGAAATGTTCAACTGGCGTTAAGCGGGGCTTTTGTCATTATGCTGTCACTGCAGAGCTGGAAGAGAGGGATTTATTTTCACTTGCCTTAAGAACAAATAGTGTATCCAGCCTCCAGTTTTGTTTTGATTATGGTAAGAACATTTAATGAAATCTACCCATTTAACAAATACTTAAAACAATAATACAATACTTTTAACTATAGGCATGATATACTACAATAATACAATACTTTAACTATAGGCATATCAGATCTCCAGAATGTAATCATCATGCAGAACTGAAATTTTATACCTTTGAACAGCAAACATGCTGCTGTTCACCCTCCCCCAGCCACTGGCAACCACCATTCTCCTCTTCACATCTGTGTGCTTAACTCTTAGATGCCTCGTCTAGACCCTCATCTAAATGATACCGTGCAGTAGTGATCTTTCTATGACTGACTTTTTAAACCTAGCATCATGTCCCCAATTCTCTTCATATTGTTGTGTATGACAGGATTTCCTTCTTTTCTCGGGCCAAATAATATCCCAGTGTGTGTGTGTGTGTGTGTGTGTGTGTGTGTATATACACAGCCTGCATTTTCTTTATCCATTCAATTGTAGATGGACATTTGGATTGTGTCTTTGTCTTGGCTATTGTGAATAGTGCTGTAGTGAACATACTGATTTAAACACTTTGGGATAAATACATGTAAGTGGGAGTTCTGGGCCATATGGTATTTTTATTTTTAATTTTGGGGGGAACTTCCATACTATTTTCCATAGTAGCTGCTCCATTTTGCATTCTCACCGACAAACTTCTCCACGTCCTTGCTAATACTACTTGTTATTATTGTTTTACAACAGCCATCCTAACAGATATAAGGTTATACCTCATTATGCATTTGATTTGCATCTTCCTGCTGATGAGTGGTCTTGAACCTCTTTTCATATTCTTCTTGGCCACTTGTATGTTTTTTTTTAAGAAATACCTTTTTAAGTCCTTTGCTCATTTATTAGATGTTTTCTGCTATTGAGTTAAAGGAGTTCCATATATATAGATTTTTTTTTTTTTTTTTTTTTTTTGAGATAGAGTCTCATTATGTCACTCTCAGTAGAGTGCAGTCGCATCATAGCTCACAGCAACCTGAAACTCTTGGGCTTAAACAATTCTTTTGCCTCAGCCTCCCAAGTAGCTGAGACTACAGGTCCCAGCTTTTTTTTTTTTTTTTTTTTTTTTTTTTGTTATTGTAGTTGTCATTGTTGTTTAACAGGCTCATGCCTGGTTCAAATCTGCTAGCCCCGGTATATGTGGCTAGCACTCTAACCACTGAGCTACAGGTGCCGAGCCTTTTTTTTGAGACATAGTCTCACTCTATCTCCTTAGGAAGAATGCTGTGGTGTTATTATAGCTCACAGCAACTTCAAACTCCTGGGCTCAAAAAATCCTCTTGCCTCAGCCTCCCGGATAGCTGGGATTGTAGGTGCCTGCCACAATGCCCAGCTAATGTTTATATTTTTAGTAGAGACAGGGTCTCAGTGTTGCTCAGGCTGGTCTTGAATTCCTAAGCTCAAGCAAACCAACCTGCCTCAGCCTCCCAGAGTGCTAGGATTACAGGTGTGAGCCACCACACCCCACCACTTATATGTTTAGGGTAGTAATCCCTGATTAGGTACATACTTTGCAAATATTTTCTCCACTTTCTCTGTTAATGTTTCCTTTACTGTGCTAATGCTTTTTTAGTTTGATTTCATCCCATTTATCTATTTTGCTTTTATTGCCTGTGCTTTTGGTGTCATAGCCAAGAAATCATAGCCAAGACTAATGTCAAGAAGCTTTCCCCTATGCTTCCTTCTAGGAGTCTTACAGTTTCAGGTCTTACGTTTAAGCTTTTATCCATTTCAAGGAGATCTTTGTACATAGTGTGAGAAAAGTGTCCAATTTCATTCTTTTGCCTGTGGATATCCAATTTTCCTAGCACCATTTGTTGAGGTTATCTAGCCCCAAATTTGATTTCTCGGTACCTGGGAACTTTTAAGGGAGGGCAAATCTGTCTTCATTGCTATCAATTTTAAGGATGACAAAATTTGACCTGTACCTTCTTCATGTGACTTTAAAATCATTAATAAAAAACTTAAGCTTTGTTTCAACCTGTATCACTTCTGGGGATCATTTCATATCTGTGTTATCCATCAGGGAATGGATTGCTTCCTTTTTTTGAAATCAAAATGGTTTTCTTCATTGTGGTGGGGTTGCCCTTGACAGAGGAGGGAGAGCCTTGAGAAAAGAATTACCTTCCTTTTAGCTTTGCCTTCGGCATCCTCAGACCCAGCTTTCCACTTTGGAAATGTTCAAAATACCATCATTCCTGCTTTTATTCTCTCTTCATATGGAATGTTCCTATCCAACCCCTGGTTTCCTTTCCTTGCTTTCAGAGTTCTCCAGACCACCATCTACTCCATGAAAATATTTTCTCTCCAATTTAGAAACTGAGGCCAAATTAAACAAGGAGAGGTAACTGTTTCAGCACCTCAAAGGAGCATCCCCCAGAACTTAGATGTGGGCGTGATGGTGTTGTGTACCTGACTAGGCTCTATCCACAATCCTGTGTTTACTTGTACCACTCTCAAACGCCCTACGATAAGACACCCTAATTATGCCAAAATCCGTGGTGTGGCTTGAGCGTGACGTGAGTAGACCATGAAGGATCTGCCCTCACAGATGGATAAATGCTGTTGTCACAGGAGTTAAGTCTGTTACAGCAAGAGTGGGTTCCTTATAAAGGTTGACTTTGCCTCTCTCTCTTACTTCCCTTCTGCCACAGGACAACAGGGTGATGCAATGACACAGCAAGAATGCCACCTCCACATGCCAGCCCCTTGTTCTTGGACTTCTAATCCTCCAGAACTTTATGAAATAAATTTATGTTCACTGTAAACTACCCAGCCTTAGGAATTCTGCATAGCAGCACAAAATAGACTTAGACTCTGAGGAAAAGGAAGAAGTCTGTTAAGAAGTTGCATCTGCTTCCCTTTGCATATAGATGTATCTATAACCACTTAGCACCCCAAAAGCTAAATTATGAGGGTGAGAAAAGAGTCTCATAATTTCCATTCTTAAAACATATCTGAAATACTGTACTGTGAAATAATAAGAAAGATAATTTGATCTTCATCCCCAACTCCTGGTGCAGAGCTCCTAACACCATTGGGATTTCCTATAGAATAGCTTTTGTTATTCATAACAAGCCCTTTCCTTCACACCCAATCTTAAGCTAATGATGTATTTTAGGGGAGGGTCCCTAGAGAGACTGGATAGGGCTGCTCACCAAGACTAGGCGATTACAGGGTTCCAGCTGTCAGCCCTCCAACCCTCTGATCTCCAGATAGGATAAAGCTGGAGATAAAGCTCTATAAAAATTCTAGATCAATGAGATTTGGTGAGCTTCCAGGTTGCTGAATACATGGACGGGGTCTAGGAAGGTGTTGTGCCCAGACAGCCCCAGGAAGCTCCACACCATCCCCCCCTCCTTATCTTTTCATCTCTTCCAGCTGGCTGTTTCTGAGTTGTATCCTTTATAATAAGACAGTAAACAGACGATCGTCCTAGAATTTTTTGAGCCATTCTACCAAATGACCAAATCCAAGGAGGGAGTCTTAGGAGCCTCCAACTTATAACTATTGGGTCAAAAGCATAAGTGGCAACCTGGTGCTTACAACTTGTGTCTGAAGTTGAAGCAGTTCTTGGAGACTGAGTCCTGAGCCTTCAGAATCTGAAGCTCCCTCTAAGTAGATAGTATCAAAATGGAACTGAATTATAGGATGATCCCCAGATGCTGTCTATAAAGACTTGGGGAATTGGTTAGTGCAGAAAAAACCTGCACATCTCATGATGGAAGTGTCATGGGAGTGTAGAGAAACATCATGCGTTTTACCAGAGTTACCCTCTGAGCTTGGTGTTGATATGAAGAACGCTTAGGCACAGAGCAGGGATCTCAGCCTCAAATGTCCATAGGGTCTTGGCATATAATGTAAATGAGGGAAGTACGTGAATAGAAGAAAGGTTTCACTTAAGTGTTAATTTGAATTATTAATTCTATTGTTAACTGCAAATATATTGATTAAAGATAGTTGCCAGTGGGCCTAAGGGTTGGGAGATGAAAGTGAGTGGTGGGGACTGTGGCAAATTAGAAAGAGGATGTCTCTCCTAATATCCAGTTGAGAACAGGAGCAACATTGCTAAATGCTTCAGTTTTTTTTTTTTTTTCCAAGAAAAGCCAGAAATCTCAGATTTTTATATTAAACTTTCTAATTTTGAATGTCGGCAAGTAATTTAATCAATGCAATTAAAAGCTAGAATATTAGTCATTCTTATGTAGTAATTACAAGTAGAACTTTGGGGTACTAGTAATATTCTGATTCTTGATCTGGGTGCTAAGTATACAGGTGTGTTCTTTTCATGAAAATTTATTAAAATGTTTCATTACAGTAAAATATACATACAGAAAGTATAAACTTAGTTATTCTGTATGTATGTTTTACAGTAATGAAACATTTTAAAGTATGCCAGTGAGTAATACATATTATAGGGGAATTTTGAATCATTTTCTGGGCCAACAGCCTGTAGACCAAACAATGCCCAACTGTGGGCTGAAATGAGCCTTCAAGATTACTCTTGATAAGTTTTAATTGAAAGGATTCAAAAGAGAAAGAAAATGCTGTTTTTTCTGCCATTTATGTGGAAGACAGGAGAGGAAGGAAAGGGCCTGGCCTTCCTTCCAGCATGCACAGATGTATTTCCAGGGCACACGACAGTCTGAGTATACACGGAGAGCAGCCCAGATCCTTCCATGCCTGTCTCGCTCCCCACCTGTGAGACTGTCTTCATTCCACTTGCCCAGGGCTTCCCTCAGTCAGCCATCACTGGGGACTCCAATTCTTGCTTTGGTGAGATTCCCCTTTTGGAAATTTAGATCTCATGTTTCCTCTATTGTGCTTACAGCTGCACACTGCAACAAGCTTTGGGGAAAAAGAAAGGTGGTACAAGAGAGTGGAAAACAGACAAGATTTGAAGTCAGACGCAACAGGATTCAAATAGCAACCTTGACACTAACTAGTTGAGAACTTACCCAAGTTGCTTCACCACCCTGAGCTTTGGTTTTCTCATTTAAGTAACCATGATAAGAATACCTGTTCCCTGGGGGCGTTAAATGCCTAGATAAAATGCCTAGCAGAACATTGCTTCTCAAACTTTAATATTCATGAGAATTTTTCTGGGAATCTGGTGAGCCTACAGATTCTAATTCAGTAGGTTTGGGGTGGGCTCTGAGATTGTGCCAATGCTGCTGGTCTCAGGACCATGGTTGAGAGGCAAGGCTGTTGAGTGTTTGATCACAGTGCTTAATAGATACTGGTTCCCCACTCTATCCTCTGATAACAACATTACATTCCCAACAAGAAGTTTGCAATAGAAAGCTGGGGTTGGGGGTAGCTGTAGGCACCGATTTTGTTCATTTTCTATGTGATTACAGTAAGCTCTAGGCGTCTACTTTCCTTTATATTGGCCACAACAAACACCAAGTCTCAGCTGTGATGACTTTCACATGGAGAGAATGGGGTCTATGAATTAGGGAAAGAGACAAGAGTTAAATGTGTTTCTCTCTAGGAGGCTTCTCTTTGTTTCCTCAAGTTGACTACCAAACTCTCTGGTTTGTTTTTTCATTCGAATGTTTTATTCCCTGAATAACCTAACAATATAAATGTGTTTCAAGTGCATGAATAAACAACATAATAATAAAAAGCACATGACTTCCCAAGAATGTATCCCTGCAGTTCTGCCTTAACAAAAAGACAGCAACTTTCACTTTGGGGGAAGGGAATGAGGACAAAGTTTCAAGTGTGCTTAAGAGACTAAAGAAAAGAGGAAACAGGAAGGGGGGGGGGGAGAAATATTGGTTTTCATTACTCGAATTCTCCTCAGAACAGTTTTGGTGGGATTGGGGAGGATAAAGGAAATCTGGCAAGAAAAGATGCATCTGGTTTTGTACTGATTTTGAACACAGACAAAAAAATACCCTGTGCCCAGGAATATAAGAAGGAACATGGACTTTGCAGTCAAGCACAGCCTGGGTCAAACTGGCCTCATCTCTTTTACTACGGGGCCAACCCGTGTAGGTTGGTTATCTGAGTCTTACTCAGTTTCTTCATCTGTAATGTAGGGAGAGTTACACCTCCCCTGCTGAACTGGTGTAGGAAGGTACTAAAATCACACTTGGGGAGTGTCTAGCCCATTGGCCACCTAGCCTTATAGATGTGGAATAAATGTGAGCTTTTCCCTTTTCTTCTCTGGAGGACTCAAGCTATTGATCACAGACCCTGAGTACGTGGGTCACTACAAAAGTTTTGAAACAGACTGTGTTATGGACCATTATTTTACTTCCAAGAAATATATCAACAGCAACCTTTCTGAGTGGCCCATGCAATTTTCACCTTGCTCTGTTCATCAGTCTTCCTGGGAGGGCTTCATTTGTTTCTGTCTGCAGGGATTTTACGTTTCTTTATTTCTGTGTATTTCAAAACTTTTCTAATTCTGCTGACTTATCTAAATCATTAGGACATTTCTTTAACAGCAGATTCTACTCCAATGTGGCAGACCAGGAGACATGTTCATGGGGTGTGTTCCAAATCACCTCTGTCATGAATTTTTCTTAACACTGACTGTGACCCCCACAACCAAGCAGCCCCTCATTCAAATGCATTTTGTATCAAGCACAGCCTGGGCCAAACTTTTACAAACTTTTTTGGGGAAAGGAATGAGGACAAAGTTTCAAATGTGCTTAAGAGACTAAAAAGGAAAGGAAACAGGAAGGGGGTGGGCCCCACTTCACCCAGCATGCACTTAACCCTCAGCCTGTGCACCTCCAAGGCTGTCATGACAGTCACAAAGCTCTCCCTAATCACTAGCTGGAGGAACTTAGGCACATTGTTTAATGACTCTTAGCTCCCCACCTTCACCTCTTATAAAAGCATACACTCCAAAAGAAGGTTACAATTAAAAGTTGAGGAGGTGGGTAGCTGTAAGCACTGATCTTGTTCATTTTGCATGTGATTCCAGTAAGCTGGCATCCATGGCAACCCATGGCAGTGTCTAACAGGGTTCCTGAATTAGGGAATGAGACAAGGAGGGTTAAATGTGTTTCTCTCTAGAAGACGTCTCTCATCTGTTTCTTCAAGATGACTACCAGACTCACTGGTTTGTTATTTCATCTGCATGTTTTATTAAGATGTCTTAATTTCTACACCTGGAAAGTGAGATAATGGCTCTGCCCTCTAAGTTACTGTAATATGGAAATGAGGCATTAGCCCAGCGCTCGACACGTGGAAAGCACCCTGGCACATTAGTTGTTGCTGTTATTACTAATATTCACAGTGGGTGCTGTTCTTATTTATAGGTGAGGAAATTGGCATTCTAGGGGATCCAGTGATAGAGTCATCCTTTAAAATTTGCTGGTTTCATGGGGACCAAGAGGCTATAAAATGTAGAGTAGAAGGTGTTCAAGGTACTAAAAAGTTTCTGCTGGGCCCACGCTGGCAGGCCCTGAAGAAGGTGTGAAGAAGGCTAAGAGGAAGCTGCTGGTGTTTGTTAGGACTCAGGTGCTGCTCCTGTACATAGCAGAAAGGCGTGAATGGCTACAGCATGTCTTGCTTGACTTCTGGGATGTCAGTTTTGGTGGGTACATTTCTATGACTTGTCACTCTTCCCTTCATGTACAAATGCCCAGACTTGTTCTGTGTTATAATTGGTGAGCCTCCTCTATCAAAAGTCATTTCACTAATTAATAGATACTACTGGGTCATTATGTTTGTTGACATTCCTTTTCCAGCTCTGGGTATTTATTAGATGCTGGATTTGGACCTGCCAGACTTTTAGGTGACTTAGTTACTGCTCACAGGTTACCCTGACTCAATGCTTGGTCCTTGCTTATTTTAGGTTTGCCTGCCTTTATGGTTTTGCCTCCTCTTGTGACACTAATCCTGAAGATTCTCCTGCTCCTTGAAACTTGCCTCAGTTTCCCCGGTGCCCGCCCTTCAGCCCACATTCACAATTCACTGCGATAGACACTCCATGTCTTCTTTTAAGCTGGTATCTTCTCATGTTTTGATTTAAATTTACTTCTGAGCAAGAAAACTCCACCATACTGATTCTTTGTGCATCGACTTTCCTACCATCTCATGAAAAAGCATTGTTATCAAATAAAATAAAAGTGGCATTAAGTAAACTAGAGAAAAATAGAAACACAAAGATTAGTACTTTTGTTTTGTACCTGGTGACAAAGCACCGTGGCTCTAACTTTCTGTCTCTGTTTCTTTTCTAGCAATTTCTTCTTCTTCTGCCTTTAAATGATGGACTATGTTGCCTTCATTGAGCCTTTTCTGCCCTCTCTCTCTGCTCACTTCCTAGTGTCATCCAGTCTCAGTGTTAAAACTGTCTCTGATGTCTCTTAAATGTGCATCTCTAACCAAGACTCTCCCTTCAACTCTGTCCTCACTCGTCCACCCACCTGCCCCCTCCAATAGGTCCCTGGAGGGACTGGGTCTAACAGGCTAAATCACGCACCGTTCTCCCCAGTCTTCCTCATCTTGTACGAAGGCTCCAACTTTCCTTTGGCTCCTTCTTGACACTAGTTCTGCTCACATGCTGCATCCAACATTTCAGCAAATCCTCTTAGTGCTACCTTGAAAATGTATCCAGGATCCAACCCCCATTGCTATATACATACTTGCCAGAACTGTCGCAAAGGTCTCTAACTTGATCTTCCATTTGCACCCATTCTGTCCTCAATAGAGCAGCCAGAGAGATCCCAACAGGTCGGTCATGGTTCCAACCCAAATGCCTGTCACTCCTAGGGTCAAAGCTTACATCCCTAAAATGGCCTATGAGGCCCTTACGCAATTGGACTTCCCCCTGCACCCCCTGACCTCACGGCCTTTCACTGTCCTCCTTTCTCGCTTCTCCTCGACCCACGGCCTTCTTGTGCTCCCCATGCACACCAAGTCTTCCATGCCAGTGGAAGGCCTTTGTACTTCCCCTTCCCTCTGCCAGAGCACATTCCCCACATATCTGCATAGTTCATCCCACATTTCATTTGTGTTTCTGCTCATATTTTCACTTGACTATTGAGGTCTTTCCTGGTCAGTATGTCTAAAATGATGCCAATACTCCTTAGTCTCCATCACTGCTCCTTAGGCCTTGCCTGTTTTGTTTCTGGTGGCCCTTGTCACCTGCCTGACCATACTCCAAGGTGTCCTTATCATCTACCACCCCCTACCAGACCCTCACAGGCTCAATGAGCACAGACACTTGGTTGTTCATCATTACATCATTATACCCCCAAACAGTGCTTGGCACATAGTAGGTACTTAAAGACATAAATATGTCCTGAATGAATGAATATCCTCACCAATTTCCTCACCTGAGGCCAGGTGGACCAAGAGTTGCCCACAGAGTTCTTACCAGCAGAGATGTCCCTGTTTACACCTGAGTTGTCTTCAGAGGGCTTAACAGCCCAGGACCTTCCACGTGTCCCTCTTCCTTTGCTAATTCATCTCTAGTCCAGCTTTACAGGGTGCTAGCTCTTTAAAACCTTAACATTTTTACATCTTTCATATTGTAGTATTCTGGCTTTTTTGGGTTGTAAGTTATAGAAACCTGAAAAGGTATAAGGTTAAAGAAAATAGGGGGACTGTGAAAGGAGGGAGTCAGTGGCAAACAGAACTGAAAACCCCAGTTCAGAAGCAGGTAGAGATTTCTCTTTTTCTCTGTTAGACTTAGTCAAATTGATTTTCCCCAACTAGGCGTGCAGATGGTCATCTGAGTCCCTCAGCTTATATTCTACCAATTTAGCCACCTCAGTATCAGATCTGATCTAAGATGGATTCATTTTCACCCAGATCTAATGGGCCAAGAAGAATTTAGCGTGGTTACCCCAGGACAAGTCACCCTGTTGAAACCAAAAAAGGATGAAAACAGTTGCTGAGAAAACAAAAACAATCAATACCCACTACATTAATTTCACCTTGTATTTCTACCTTTTGGCTTCTATCGCCTAACTGTGCAGTAACAAGCCTAGAGATGGGGGCTTACCTCTTTACATCTTCAACATCTCACAGGGGGCCTTCCTTAGACTACATGTTCAACAAATGCTCTATTTAGAATGAAGAAAAATCTCAAATCCAAATACCCCATCTCCCTGCTGTGGTTTTCTATTAAATGTTTTCCATCCCAGAGGAATTTAAATTTCCTTTCAGAGACTGAATTTCCTTTCGAAGATCTCCTTTCATGGAGTCTGCTAATATCTTGCTGTGTTAGCTATCTACTGCTGCATAACAAATTATCCCAGTAGTTAGTGATGTAAAACAACAGCATTTATTCATAGTTGCTGTCAATCAGAAATAGCTCAAGGTCTCTAACAAGGCTGCTAGGGAGGTGTCAGCCCATGGCCACCATCGCCTTGAGAAGCACAGCAAGGAAAGGACCCAATTGTGAGCCAGCTCACATAGCTGTTTGCAGAATTCAGTTGTCCACCATCTTTCGGACCAACCAAAATTCTCAGTTCCTTATATGCTATGACTGGAGCTTCCCTCAGTTCTTTCCCATGTGGGCCTCCCCACAGGGCAGCTCACACCACAGAAGCTTGTTTCCTCAGAGGCAGAGGACAAGAACAAGGGCCAGCAAGATCAAAGTCACAGTCTTCTGTAAGCTGGTCCCAGAAGTAACATCCTATTATCACTTTTGCAAAATTTTATTCACTAGAAACACATCATCAGGTCTAGCCCATACTCAGGGACAGGAAATGACACAAGGGCCCAAATACCAGGAGGAACACTTTAATGGAAAACTATCAAAAATCCTTACTTGGGTCACCTGGAAGCAGCCCCATTAGATTTTTCACAGCAACAAAACCCACTAATGGACTGACTGACTACCTGGAACCTAATTGTGAAAAGATTCTCAGGGCTCGAGGACTCCCTGAGAGTGCCGAAACTGATTAGTGATGTCTGCTATGTGCAAAAGATGGAAGAATAGCAGCACAAATCCACATTTTTAAGGTCCCATTTTAACATCATCAAAGCCAGTCTGCCCAGCCCTGATAGACATAAAAATTTATCCATGACATTCATACATCCATCAGCAGAAATGATGAGCTGGCTAAACTTCACGTATCTGATAGCCCTGTGTGAATGTGCTCTGGCTGAATGGCACTTGCTTTTTTAACATATGCCCAAGTCAACACTGGACCACTCTGACCATTTACAGCCAGTCCGCCACTACAAGCATACTTAAGAAATGGAGCAGGGTGCACTGTTCTGCGTGTGTGTGTCTGTGTGCGTGCGGTGTGCACACACGTGTGTTTAGATTGGTGTGAGAAGCTTGGCCCAGCTGCTGCAATCAGTCCTTAAGTTACACAGGGGTGTCAGGATGGTGGGTAACGAAGTCTCCCACTTTCAGAAACAGTAACTGTCAACGCTGGGCCCATGGGTCAAGCCGCAGAGAGAACTGAATTGAGTTTCACTTATGCTTTTCTCTTCCTTGAAAGGACCAGCAGCATGTTTGTTAAGTGGCAAAAACAGAAAGATAGAAAAGAAAAGAAATCTGATTAAAAGCTTTTTTGTAAGCACCCCTCTTTTTTTCCCATTTAACCAAAAGCATCAAGATGAATTATTTTTTTCTTTACTCCAGAATAAGTTTGTTTGAAATAATACAATAAATGGAAAAGACAAACAAGTATCTGTGCCCTTAAAATAATAAATGTTTCAGAAATTAAAATGTTTCTTTATGCATGAATGTAGGAGCAACAAGGTTATATTTCCTGAACTTCTTTAGAAAGTCAGCTATTTAAAATTTCCTTCCTTCCTTCCTTCCTCCCTCCCTCCTTCCTTCCTTCCCTCCTTCCTTTCTTCCTTTTCCTATATTCAAGGCTTGGGATTGAAAGTGGAGTCTACAAAATACAAAATGAAAGATCAAGACCAAATAAGTTGTAAATATTCCTATTTTAGAGTTTATTTTTGTTTTTTTCTGTTTGGATTGGTTTGTTTGCCATGTGGGAACCTGGGCCAGCCTGAGATTAAAATTTGCTTGGAGAATGACATCCACACTCTCAAACTGGCAAACAGCACTCCAGGCAACCAGCCTTCCTAGGGTTTGCATGTTAGTATGAACAGCCACATGTCAAACTCAATCTGCTAAAGGGTATTACAACTCCTGAAATCAACGTCCCAGGAGGCAAGGCCTACATCCCATGCCCATCTGGAGGCTGCTTTGCTTGCTGTTGCCCATTTCTCACCAGATACATTGCAGAAAGAGTTAATCAATCACTGTGCCAGTTCAAATACAGAGACTACCTCCGGCTTGCTGAAGCTCACACACCTCACTCCCAGAGCCAGCTCAACAACGCCCAACATCAAAGCCAGAACCTCAAAGCAAATGTGCCAAATGCCCAAATGGAACTGGAGGAATTAAAGAAGACTTTATGGAGTGTCACTTCATACAGCCCATGAAATGGGCAGAGGTGATGATCGCACCCAAGGCAGAATGTCGGCATGCCGGCCTGGGCGACACCAAGTCTCCCATCAGGATCTCCGGTCCTCCCTTAAGCTTCTTTAATAGCCTACCTTGCAACTGACACAAATGCAGACAACCAAAGCGCCATTCCCCTACAAGGCCAGAACAAGCTATGCCCTTGGGTGTTTTGTGACCTTTCGTGAAAATGCTCAGACAGCCTGCCCTGCTCTCCTGTTTGAACACTGCTTTGCGGGGAATGCAGATGGCAATCCCTTGGCCATGGAACAGGCCCTCTGAGAAAGTGCACCTGGAATAGTTCTATTATCTTTCCTGACCTGGCTCTTTGCCCCTTAGGCCATTTTCATAATATAATGTAATAAATGTGTAGATCCATCTTCCAGTTTCCCCATATCTTACAACCATATCTTCAAAGTCCAGTGGGCTTGAATGATAACGGTGATTCTGACACATACCAGTTGTGTGGCCATCCATCTTTGGGACTAACCTTTCCAAGCCTCTGTTGTATCATCTGCAAAGTGGGGATAATAAGCATCGCTGGAGAATTGCAGTTGTTAAGAGGATAAAGTGAAGGAATACTTTAAAAGGCTTGGCACAATGCCGGCCAGGTAATAAGCACTCAGTACGCTCGTATGGGATTTGCTGCTGCTGTCCATCACGTATTCATTCAACAAACGTTTTCTGAATGCCTTTTCTGTGCTGGGCACTGTTCTGGGCACCATGGGCAGAGGTAAAAAGACAAAGTCTTTACTCCCATGGAGTTTATGAATTCATCAGAGGAAACGGAAGCAAAACAAGCAAATGAGTAAATGAATAAGAAATGGAAGTGACAGGTGCAATGAAAAAATGAACAGAATTAATCTGATAGAGAGAGGCCTAGAGTTAGGAAGAGCTCTGGGAAGTTCCTCCAAAGGTCTGAGGACTGAACTAAGGCCTGAATGACTACAGATGCCAAGCATGTGAAAATCTCGGGGCAACAAGAACAAAATACACGAGTGAGGACTAAGCTTGGCATTTCTGTTTGTGGACGAAAAGAAGGCTGATGTGTGTGAAAAGAGGACGTGGGAAATGGAGAGGATGGCGGCCTAGTGGTGACATTGTCACTTTGTACAAGTTTCTGGTTTTCACATGACTCGAGGAGTATTCTGTGTCTTGTTCTGCTCACTTCATTCTTGAATTTGCTAGTCCATTGCACGGAACCAAGGGAGAGTGAATTTATTCTCCCTGAGCCTGAGAATCCTCCTGTGCCAGTCGTAAAGGCACAGACTGTTTCCAAGAGAAAAGCAGAACCTGTGAGCCAAAGAGCTCAGAAATCTCAGGGGAATTTCACACACCTGCCAGTGAAGGCAGAGTGGAAATGTGCCTTTTACTTTTCTTTCTCCAGAACTGAAATGAACATTGCAAGAGACACAGTGACTAATATCTCAGTTTAATTCCATTTGGTTTTTCCTGCCTTGAGCAAAGTGCTAAACATCTGATTATCTGTGCTGGCTCTTTGGGGAGAGACAGAGTGCTGTGATAAAGAGAACTTGGTGGTGGCGTCTTGTTCCATGATTTGCTTCTCAGTTCTCTAACTTAATCGCTGTGTAACCTAAGTAATTTACTTACCCTCTCGGAGCAGAGGCCTCCACTATTTCTGCGTCTATAAAACAGGGAGATACTATTTATGCTATAAAGCTATTCTGCTATAACTCTGTTTTAGGGTTTGAGAGGAGAAGCACCTGCCTAGGTCCAGGTGATGACTTCTGCAGTACTGGTGGTAATACAAGTCTCTATCTCAAGAGTCACCACATTAATTCCCAAGGTCCTACTCTAGACAGCTGCCTGTCTTTGTAAATAAAGTTTTATTGGATCACAGCCATGCCCATCTGTTTCCCTAGTTTCTGTGGCTGCTCTCACAGTACAACAGCAGAGCTGAGAAATTACAACTCACACTGAATGGCCCACAGAGCCTTAAATTTTACTACCTGGCCCTCCACAGAAAAAGTTTGCCAGCCCCTATTCTAGAATCCAAATATTGCTGCTCTTTTCAATACTTCTAGATGCCTGAAATTTCACTCCATGTAATAAAATCTCTTGTATTCCCCACTGTGACTTGCGCATAGCAGGCAGTTACTACATAGTGATTTAATTGCATTAAATTAAATTAAATATATATATTTAATATGAGTTAGATCAGCTGTTGCTGTTGTTCAGCCTTTTATTTTCCCAAAGATCCCTTTCCTCGGTTGCGTGTTCATTTTTTTTATTTCCAACCACTTTTTACTTCTTTATCTGTGCAAGGCTGATAGAAATTATAGGTGTGCATCTCCCCAAGTCACCCTTGCCTTTTGTGGGATCTAGTGTTCATGGCACAAGCACAGACCCTGCCAGCCAGCTGATTCCTAAACATCATAGATTAACTCTTCTAAGGTCACACTGGAAGGTGTCACTGAAAACTTGTAAAATGTCCCCAAGAAGGAAGTATAAATGATGGGCTGGACCATAGGGATCAAGACATGGGATCTAATTAAAGCAGCCTAGACGAGGGTGCCCCACAGTGTCCTTTCTGCCTTCATCGTCCACCACCCTGGCCCGGCCCACTCTGGTTCAGGGACGATGGCCAGCTTGCTGTTCCTCAGTCCCCCTTAGGCCTTTGCTGTAGCTGTTCCCCTCCCAGAAGCACCCTTTCCTGAGGCAGCCACATGCTTTTCACTCAGATTTCATTCTCTCAACGTGTTCCCCCCTGACCACAGTAAATACTGCCACCCACCCGCCCGCCCACAAACTATCATCATGGCTCCCCCATGTCCTGCTCCGTTTTCTCCATCACAGTTACTCTGCTATTTACTTATTATGTTCATTGTTTTTCATCCATTCCCTCTTATCCATGTAAGCTTCCCAAGAGGATTGTGGTGTGCTTTCTTCACTGCTATATTCCAATCAAGCCAAGAATTTAAGTATTTATTTGTTAAACACACATAGCACTTATTCTGTACCTGACACTGTTCTAAACTCTTTTTAAAATGTTGACTCATTGAATGGTAGGTACTCAATAATTTGTAGAATGGGTAAAAAAAAAAAAAAAAAAAAAAAAAGTGGATAGAGTGAGGGTGTGGCTCTGAGGTCAGACTGAGTGGTGTTCCAGCTATCTCTCTGACACAGTTCCACTGTGTGACCTCAGGAAAGTCTCTGAACATCCTTTCTTTCCCACTGGGAAAATAGAAATGAGAATTCTCATTTATAAATGTTAGAGAAGATTGACCAAGATGTTGGTTATAAGGTCTTGACACAGTTTGCTCCGCAGAGGAAGAGCTAAAGGTGGTAGCAAAGGGACGGTGATGAGGCTGTGACACCAGGCAGAGTCTGTAAAGCACCAGGCTGACCATGGTCAACTCCTGCTTCCACAGCTTTTTTGTTTTTTTACCAAGCAAAAGAGGGTGAAGAGGCCTATTCGAGTTGTCCATAAGATACATATCAGTTCTTCAAGGCAAATTAAGGAAAGAAACAGAATAATTGGGGCAGGGAAGCAAAGTTACCTTAAGATTAAGGTGGGAATTATTATTATTCCACAAATTTCAGTTCTTGTGCCTTCTTTTTATACCTTCAATGAAAACACAAGATTCGATGACCTAGATATAAAAATGGAATTATTTAGCCACTCAACAAACTTTTATAGTATTACTTGAGTACCTGATGTGTACTTAAATCTTTGTGTGAGAGCAGAGGACACACAGTCCTCTGGAGTAACAGAGGAGTAACCAGACACCACACAGCTCGCACTCTCCTAGTGGTGATGAGAGGGTCAACAAGTGCAGTGATGGGGGCCACACAGGGCTGCAGGAACATGCAGATCTTATGGCTAAAGTTACTGATCACTAACATTCATATCCATTAACACTTCATCTACTATTTCTTCCATATCTGTGATGTACTTTCTATCATTGTGCACTTTTTACAGAAAGAAAATGAAGTTTAAAAAAGTTACATTGCCTCAGATTGCAGAGTTAATAAGAAATATTAGTGGAGCTTAGCCCACATCCCCCCATCTCTTTAACCCAAGCATAGATTTGTAGGTGGCTGACACTAGCAATACCAACTTACAGATGATGGACACTTTCTAAGTTGTGGAATTTGTTTTGGAATTTGTTTTGTTATCTGTGGAGATAGTATGTACCATCATAAGATTATAAGAATTAAATAAAATAACAAATACCAATCAGCCATGACCTATTCCATGGTATTAATAAATGTTAGTTTTCATACCTCTTTCTTCTTCTTAGATAACTTTATGATTGCAGAGTTCTGGGTAAACCTATAAACATATAACCAAATAATTATATTAATAACAGCCCTCATTAGTTAAATACTTACTTGCTAGGCACTGTGCAAGCTTTCCACATGGATTGACCCATGCATTGCACCTGCACAGTAACCTGATGGGTAAGTATTGTTATTATCTCCTTCTTTCTACAAAGGACATGGAAGACCAGAGATATTAACTAAGTTGCTCCCAGGTGACAGAGTTCTTACACTGAAGACCAGGAGTCAGTCCCTGCTGCGCTGGTTCCAGAATCTGTCCTAGCCACTCTCCTGTCTAAAGCTCATCATTAAAAGGACTGTAGATACCTTGGGAAGCAGTTGTTGGTAGTCATGTTGCCACAGTTGGTGTAATTCAAAACACCTAAGTACTTTATCTGTTCTCAATGTAATGAAATAAAACATACGCATTTATTTTCAAATTAGGTGGATTTTTCTGTCTTCCATATTTTCACGTACCTGAAGAGCCCAAACATTTCCCTCTTATGGCATCAGTCAATGCCATGAGAAGGTCTGCATTATCTTTCTTAGAATGTACTCCAGCTCTTCATCAGTTCATAATCAAGTACAGTGTGTGGTCCCCTGGTTAATTTTAGTGGGCTTTCCATGATTGTGATAAAGCTCACGATTTAATTTGAGTATGAAAGATTGGAAAGTTCTCTGTTACTAGTTCTCAAAGCTTCTCAGATATGCTTATTTCATTAACTTAAAGTCCTGCCAAATTCTCAATGACTCTGTTCAACTCAATAAAGCATATAGTACAAGTTACAGAAAATGCTTTCTATTCTTCCACAGAATTACAAAAAGAATTCAAAACAAGCAAGGAGGGGGGAGACGGTCATTATTCCTTTGTGTTCCTTTTCAAAGCTTCAAACTCAGCCAGGGACCCCAAACCTGAGTCTTACTTCATCTGGACGCTGCTTTGCAAAAAAATTGGTCCTTTTTCTGGCAGTAAAATATTTTCTAACTTTTCCTAATGAGTGTGATTTGCAGACTGTAATTTCTATGCAGCTATGTTGCCAGGGCAGGTTTGGACAGAAATATGCAAACAATAAAGCAGGACAGGGCAAGCAGAGTTGGGTCATAAAATGCACGTCCCCTGTGTGTTGTGAGGCAAGACGCCAATGGCCTTGTGCCCTCAGCCACCTGTGTACGATTCCAGCCGATCATCTGTGACTCACAGGAGGCTGATTACATTGTTTCTGTCCTGAGGCCATTTTATTATAACGTTTGGTTGTGAATTTCATTAAGTTTTACAGTTCTCCACACTTGTGTTTATAACAAGTGTTATCTACCCTTGTGGGATGACATTGTGTTTCCATAAAACAAAAAATTAAACCAAATTCTAAGCTTACTAAGGTTTAAAAAAAAGTGTGAAAAACAATAGGTAGGGAAAATAAATTGTCGGCATAAACCACCCATGAAAAGTAAATCAATGTCAGTGAAGAGGTTGAGAGAGCTATTTTTGGCTTTACTCAAAATTCAATATGAGATAGAATATGGACATGACATGGAGTCATGGAAACCAGGAATGGCTGGTTTCGATGGTTGGAAATCAACTATTCAAATTTCATCTAGGTGTGAAGTTTTACCTAGGCAACAGAAAAGAGGTATTTCTATTTTCATTACAGAAAATGGTAGATCCAAGTTGTAGACTTTGGGAAATGTTGAGGGAAAATCAGGGACTGACCACTTCATCCAGTTTTTCTGCTTTTCTCAGACTCAAGAAGGTGAATAGATGCATCAAATACAGTGTCCACATCTCTGTCTCATGGTACAAAGGTGGTCAGCATCAAACCTTTTAAGAACCCTAGAGAAGTATGGCATTTTGTATCTAGGTGAATCACTTAGTCCAAGAGTTGGCAAAGGTTTCCTGGCATGGACCAGTGAAGGCAGAGTAAATCTTATGAGCTTTGCAAGCCATACGGTCTCTGTCGCAATCACTCCATGCTGCAGCTGTAGCACAAAGGCACTCAGAGACAATACAAAACTGGATGAGTGTGGCTATGTTCCAGCTGAGCTTTTTCTACGTCACTGAAATTTGAATTTCATAGCATTTTCATGTGTCACAGAATAGATTCTTTTGTTTTTTTACAACCACTCAACAATGTTTAAAACATCCGTAGCTAGCAGGTGGTACAAAAACAGACAGTGGGGCAGATTTGGCCCACAGGCCATAGCCTTGTTGACCCCTTGTTTAGCCCAATAACAAACCCCTGGGGTGAAAGCAGGAGGCTGCTCTGTGCAGCCTGAAGAGCTCCCCTAATTTGCCTCAGCAGGAGCACGTGTCAAAGAGGCTTGACTAGAAACATTCAAAACACTATAAAGTAATGATAATTTTCTCATTGACATTGTGATATTTAATAATATACTCAATCTATATCATCATTTTTATGGAGTTCATTAAGTTTACCTAATTTTGGCTTTTCAAAAGGGTAGTTAATAGAACTATAACACCATGTGGCCCAGCAATCCAACCTCTGGGTATATATCCAATGGAAACAAAATTACTGTGCCAGACACCTTCACTCCCATGTTGATTGTGATGTTACTCACAGTAGCTGAGATAAGTATCCAGCAGTAGATGAATCAAGAAAGTGCAATATACTGTGTAGACATAATGGAATATTATTCAACCATAAAAAGGAAATCTTGTCATTTGTGACAACATAGATGAACCTGGAAGATGTTATGTTAAATAAAACAATCCAGGTGCAGAAAGACAAATACTGCATGACCTCACTCATAAGCAGAATCTTCAAAAATTGAACTCCTAGAAGCATAAAGAGAGTGGTGGTTACCAGGGGGTTGGAGTGTGGGGGTGATTGGGGAGATGTTGGTCAAAAGATATAAAATTTCAGTTAGACAGGATTAATACATTCAGGAGATTTATTTTATAACATGGTGACCATGGTTAATAACAATGTATTGTATACTTGGAAATTGCTAAGAGAAGACTAGGCCAGGTGCAATGACTCACGCCTATAATCCTAGCTCTCTGGGAGGTTGAGGCGGGTGGATTGCCTGAGCTCAGAAGTTCCATACCAGCCTGAGCAAGAGCAAGACCTCATCTCTACTGAAAATAAAAAATTAGCCAGACATTGTGGTGGGCTCTTGTGGTCCCAGCTACTTGGGAGGCTAAGGCAAGAGGATTGCTTGGGCCCAAGGGATTTGAGGTTACTGTGAGCTATGATGCCATGGTACTCTACTCAGGGCAGTAGAGTGAGCCTCTGTTTAAAAAAAAAAAAAAAAAAAAAAATTGCTTAGAGAGTAGATTTCAAATATCACCACAAAATATAATTATGTGAGGTAATGGATTATGTTAATTAGCTTGATTTAGTAATTCCACAATGTATAAAAACATCAAAACATCTGTCGTGCATCATAAATATATGCTATTTTTATTTATCAATTAAAAAGAATGAATGAATACAAATAAATAAATCAATAGTTAATAAATATTGTTTCCTGACTTAATCTTTTGGCAGGATAAATTTCTCTGCACCTATGTGGTCCAAGGCTTTATTTTATAAATTTAAAAAACAGACATACAGTCATTACTTGAAATCAAGTTGTACCAAATTCTATGATCCTCCACCCACTCCAAAGGAAAAGCATTTTCCCCTCACCCTGTGATCCCAGGTCTGTCCAAGTGGTTCAATGTGGCCAATTAAGGCAGAGAGGCCAATTGGGGTGGAGAGACATGGAGCCAGCCTGAGCACCGGCCTTAAGAAGAATCCCGTGTTTCCACTTGCCCCTCCAGAAGCTCCTGACCTCCTCTGTGAGAAGAATATGCCTCAGGTAACTGCTGCCCCTTCACCCTGGCCCTTGGAGCAGATCTGCCTTTGACCAACAACCTGACATGGGGCCACCCAGCTGACCTGCAGACCCACTACCAGAAGCCAAGCTGTGCCTGCCACTACACAATCCGGTAAGCAGAAAATAAGTGGCTGCTGTTGTGTGCCATTGTGATTTCAGGTGGCTTGTTTTGCAGCATACTCGCAATTTTCAGAACAAGATAGACGATTTGGTGTTCATGAAGAGAAATTGCTGATGACCCCTAATTCTTAGAGGAGACTGCTGAGCTGCCCTGGGGTGTCAGCCCACACCGGCCTTCCGCTACTCTTCCATTTGCTTCCTACGTTGTCCCTCATCCTGCCTTGAATAATTATTGCTACATTTATTTTTCTTTCTTTCTCTCTTTTTTTTTATTCCCAATAAAGTTTGACACATTGTGAGAAGGAATTCTCATTTTATTTATATTGAAAATGGATTTGAGAGAAAAAGATCACATTTCCTCTAAGTGGGAAAGACAGTGTTGTAAAGAAAAGAACAATATTAATGTGAAAAACTAAAGAAAGCTTCAAGTAGCATCAGCTCAGGAGGAACCCATGGGTGGGATGTTTCCACTGAATTGTGTATATAGCTGAATTTTTTTGAGATCATATGCATATATTTTAATTGGGAAGAACCAGCTAACTGTATTTTCCTGGACATTTCTTATAAATTTAGCTCTATTTAATGGTTGGCTTAAATTGGGCCAATATTTGGCGCACTGACTATATAACTTGAGAAGGAAAATTTGAAGAGAAAAGAAAATTGATTCAATGGAAGACAGTGTTTTCTTCTATTGCTGTTGACAACTGTCCCTGGCTTGGTTATTTGAGGGGAGGGCCTTGTTAGTTAACCATGTTGTTTGTTTCCCCCCAAGTTCTTCAGCAATTAAAATTTTAAAAACTAATCCTGTTCACTTTTGATTGCTACCATTTTTGTCTTTCCAAAAGCATACATAAAGATCTCCTTCTAGACCTGAGATAAAGACCAAAAAAAAAAAAAAAAAAAAGGCAGCAGAGCGTCTGTCAAGAAGAGTAAAACTTCTAGCCCAGTGTAGATGAGCACTGTGAGACATGAGGCAAGAGCACAGACTCTAAAGGGACTCTGCCCCTAATCGTAACTACATTTGCTGTGCTTTCTTATGGAAATAAGACAACAGTTGTGCCACATGGTCTAATTGTCATCAGTATGTAAGAGAAGACCAGGTTGCACAACTGAACCAATATTGGGAAAGCTTGGAAAAGTAGAGGTGGTTTTCAAACCTTACTTTTTAAAAATTTTCACTTTTCCTGCAAAGGATCATCAAAATAAAGATGTGGTAAGCAATCTAATCCTCACACCTTGCACCCGAATGGGCACAAGGCAAGGTCTCCTTGTCGGTGATGTGCTGACACAAAGCCCCCGGGATAAAAGGTGCCCAAAGTGAAGCTCAAGTGCAGCCTGCAGACCCCTGGCCAAGCCGTACCCCTCGGTGTGCCGCTCCACTGACAGGGCATGGGGAAGCTCACTTCTTCCTAATTCACTCAGATAACATAAAAGGTCACCAAGTCAAGCACCTGCCACAGGGGATGTCATTTTTTAATGTACACAAAGGGACCAGACTGTATAGCAATATTTCTCAACCTTTTTTATTTTATGGCACACTTGAACCTATAGTTAAACTTCCACAGCACATTTATGTTCATTAAAAAAAAAAAAAAAAGAGTAAAAAGAATATACTTAACTGTGCTTTGAACTTCTTTCAAAAATAATTTCATTAATGACCTTTAAAATTTTCTATGGCATATCTAAGACCCTTTCACAGCACACCAGGGTGCCAGAGCACACTGGTTGAAAATCACTGCTATACAAGCTAATAGCAGCCCTGTGGCAAAGCAAAGTGATTGCCAAATATTACATGTAAACGGTAAAAGGCATTTTCCTTAGAAGCCTCACTAGTAGTGTAAACAAATAGCCATGTCAAAATATAATGAAAGTTTTCGTGAAAATAGGCTCTAATCCTGAACGTTGTCCAAGAATATCTGGGCGTGCAATAGCATTGTTGCCTTTAGTCTGCATTTTTTCGCTCTGTACATATCACATTTTTGCTAACTGAGAAAAGACTGGGCCCGGGATTAGTCACTGCCAAAATGTCCTTTGATGGTCAACAGCTCGAGTTACTGAGCTGGTGATGTAGGTGTCTCCTTTAAGCCCTGCCCAGATGAGATCTTGCGAATGGGCCGACCAAAGAAGTCACAAACAAAGTGATATTTCTTACACGCTTACATGTTTTTCACAGCCTCATTCACATTTAATCAACCTTCTCAAAATCATATCCATTATCCAATGTTTAAATATGCTCAATAGAATGGTTAAACACTCAATGAGTGTTTGAAATGTGATATCATTAAATGTATGACATATTTCTTAAGGACAATTTTACTAAAAATAAGGGCTAGAAATACTATATCTTTTGAGCTAGCAATTCCTTGAGACCTCCTGGCTATGACTTCTCCCATAATACTGGACTTTATTTAGTTCTCAGCCCTGGCACATTCCTTTTTGCCCTCAAGCCTCTGTACCTACTATTCCTTCTCCCTGTGATCCCCTTTCCTCTCTCTTTACCTGGTGATTTCATGCTCACCTTTCACCTCCAGCTCACGTGTCACTTCCTCCCTCACTGACAGCTTTCGTGACTTCCCTGAATAAACCTAATCCCCTGCTCTTGTCCCCGTGGAACCATGTTATTTCTTTGACTTAGTACTTGTTGCAGTAGTTATTTTAACACCGTTTCTGTGTTGCTATTCGATGAATGCCTTTGTCTTCCCCATGAAGAGAAGTAGGTCTGATCCATATCCTCATCCAGGGCCCACATCAGGAACATTTAGCAACTGTCATGGACCCCCCCACCCCCACCCACATGTTAAAGCCTTAACTTCCCAATGTCATGGGTTTTGGGGGTGGAAACTTTGGGAGGTAATTAGATTTAGATGAGGTCACCAATGTATGGACCCCATGGTGGGATTAGTGTCCTTACAAGGGGAAGAGAGACCAGCTGTGCACTCTCTTGCCACATGAGGACTTAGTGAGAAGGTGGTCTTCTCCCCTCACCAGGAATCAACTCTGCTAACACCTTGATCTTGGACTTCCCAGTCTTCAGAACTGAGAGAAATAAATGTCTGTGGCTTAAACCACCCAGTTTACAGTATTTTGTTACAGCATCCAAAGCTGCTGCTTAAGCTAGCAACTATGGATGGATGGATAACTGGCTGGATGAGTAGGAGAGAGGGAAGAGGGAAACTTATCTGACCAGTAATTAAAATAGAAAAAGCCTGGAAGTAACATTTCTAGTATCAACATTCCACTTAGCCTCAACCAATAACACCCTACAGTTGGAGAGAAGGCCCCAGCATTGTCACACAAGTGAAAAAAATAATTATCAAGCAACATATCCCGCATGCATCCCCTTCTCTCCTGAGGAAGCTATAATATAATGGTGCAAATGGGCTTGATAATCCAGAAAAGGAAGAACAGAAGACATCAACACACTAACAACAGCTATCTTGGACTGGGAGAAATCTGAAGGGTTTCTTTCCTTCCTTTGACTCCCCCCCAGTTTCTCATTTTCCACAATGAGCATGTACCACTTGTGTGGCCCATACGTTGGTTTCCTCCCACTCAGACGCTGTTTTTAACTCACACTGGTTTGAGGCAGACATAGCACCTCTCCACATTCTTCAAAATGGATTGACTTTGGTGAGCAGTGTAAATTCTGTGGTGGTTTTTATGAGGGGGGGGGACTCTTTCATCTCAGACCCCACATTGTTTATCTAAAAAAAAAAAAAAAACCCACAATATATTCTCTTTCTCTTTTTCCCATGTTGACTCTCAGTCTCTTAGTCCCTCAAGGACCCTTGTCCTGACCCAAGCTCTTCATTTGTTGAATGTACAGTCAGTTCTTTCTTCTGCATAAAATCTTGTCCCAGCCCCACACTTCTCTACCCCACAGCTGGCTGAATGCAACTTCTAGACAGCAAAGCCATATTTCCTCAATTAAAAAAAAAAAAATTCTCAAGCCAGTTTCTGAGAAGACACAGTTTCACTCATATTATCATTTTTCCACATGATATTCTACCAGTCCCTAGTCAAGACCATCGCTCGCTTTAAAGCAGAAGCGTTTCAATTCAGAACAGAAGTGTCAGCCACAGCCTGATCTCAGATTTGGCTGAGCTTCGGGAACATTATCCACCACACATTGGTCTAGTTATCAAATTTCCCATCATGCTTTAGACACTGGTTTTTAATTTCTCAGAGCTGGTAGAACTCTGAAAAACCCAATTCTTGGCAGGATGTTAGGGCATCCTAAGAGGCCTGGCACAGACACAAATAAATATACCTACCAGGGCCCCATTTTCTTAAAAAATTCCAACTGTTGTCTGAGACTTAAGGCCTTCATGAGACCCACTATGAAGCCACAGTCTTGGCAAGTGAGCAGAATCTGAGGAAGATGGATGAGTTCTGAAGCAAATCTCAATAATTCCAATTGTAGTTACCCCAATTTTCATTTAAAGCTCTATAAAGCTCTCATGTATAAGTGTTATCAAAAATTCTTTTTATATACAATAATGAGAGCTAACGTTTGTTAATTTCAATAACCAAAATTTTCTCTTACGGAACCATTGTAACATGCCAGGTCCTTTTCTAAAATCTCAGCATGGATTACCTTGCCGAATTCTCCCATAACCCAAAGAACACAAACACTATTTGTGCCCCCAATATATTGGGAAACTATTAATGAGGAATTAAATAACCTATTCAAATGTCATTATGATAAAATGTTTTTTATCTTCTGGGTAGATACCTAGTAATGGGATTGCAGGATCAAATCGAAGGTTTACTGTTAGCTCCTTGAGCATTCTCCATACTTTTTTTCCACAGAGTTTATATTACTTTGCAATCCCATCAGCAGTGTAAAAGCATTCTCTTTTCTCCCCATCCACACAACATCTGCAGCTTTGAGTCTTTGTGATGTGGGCCATTTTCAATGGAGTTAGGTGACATCTCAAGATGGTTTTGATTTGCATTTCTCTGATGTTTATAGCAGCACAATTCACAATTGCAAAGATGTGAATCAACCCAAGTGCTCGTAAACAAATGAATGGATTAATAAACTGTAGTATATGTATACCATGGAATACTATTCAGCCATAAAAAGATGGAGACTTTACATCCTTTGTATTAACCTGGATAAAGTTAAAGAACATTCTTCTTGGTAAAAGTATCTCAGCAATAGAAAAGCAAATGTCCAATGTACTCCATATTAGTACAAAACCAAGAGATAAACAACTGCACGCCCATGTGAGAGAAAAACACAATTAATTGGAAGGGTATACAGCACACCCTCTAGGTCAAGGTCAACAACTGAGACTTTCCCTGACAAACATAAACAATGTAACAAGAGTTCCATCATGTGAACATTTACTAAAATAAATAAATAAATAACCTATTCAAATTCCCACAAAAGTGATGGAAGCTACACTTGAAACCTTGGCTGACACCAAATCCATGCTCTCAAAAGCTTCAAAATACATTTGATTTCCTTACAAATTCAAATCTTCTCCGCCTTCACTTTAGCATATAGCTAGAGAGAGTTCTATGACATTCTTAGAACAGATATATTTATATTACATATGTCCAAAAGCAAAAAAAAAAAGATTTTTCTCCTGTGTTAGCCCAGCCATTTTTTAAAATGACCCCATACAGTTAGCAGTTAAACACCTGTGTTCCCAAATGATTGGGATGAATGCCATCAGCTGCCTTCAGATGCTAACATTGTAACTACTAGAGCAGACATGGAGTAAAAAAGTAAATGCAGGGACTGTTACCATAAAATATATTGTATCATTCCACAGTTCTGGTCTTCTGAAATTAAAACTATCATATTACACATCTGGTAAAAATTGGCATATACCTAGACCAGAGCATAAAACTGTAATTCTCCTAAAAAAAATTCAGGAAGTGTATATGTTAGTATTTCATCCTTTCCTAACTGTGCAAGCTCAAAAATCTCTTAAAAATTATTTGTCCTTCAGAATCCATTGTTAAAAAAATAAAAATCCATTGTTAAAGCAAGAATATATAATTTTGTCTTCAAGATAAACTTTTATGGACACAACAAAAGTTCTCATCTCTCCATATAAACATGTGGAAATTTTCTTTCAGGTCAAGTTCAATTAACCCCCATTGTGTCTTTGTAATAGAACTGTTGTAATTCAGCAGAAAACAAAATGAAGGTACAGTGAAAGTGGTCAGCTTTTTTAGTTTTCCTTTTCAAGTGCAAAAGCCAAGGATAAAATTTAAACAGTATTCTAGTTACTTTCCAAAGTTGTGACTTCTCGCATGAAATATCATATGCAGAAATAAATTACGAAGAGCAAAAGTCTTTTTGTATTCTAACCAGTCCCTCTGAATTTTACTGTGTCTGTATGGCATCAAAACACAGATTTCCAAGGGTACTTTTTCAGAGAGACCCATCTCTTGCTCTCTTATCATTGCCCTGCTGTCAATCTAACTTGATTTCCAATCCTCTAGCTATGTGACTCTGGGCAAGTTTTGGAACCTCAGCTTCCGTGCCTGTGGAAGAGGGACAATTACTACCTGTAGACTGTATGGGACAACATCTGTAAGAGTGAAAAGCCCATCCTGGTGCCCAGCACACAGTGGGGCTTACTATATAGCGGTATTCATGACAATTTCCAATGTTCTTCTAGCCTCTTCTCTGGTGTCGTACGCCCCAAAGATGAATGTGACACCCACTGTCCAGCAACAGTTCCACCATTTGAGCACACACAAAGTTATCATTAGTAGACATGATCATCTTCATGGTGTTGGTCACCATGACAGTCCTTATGGTCCTCCCTGACACTCCAATTTCCTCACCATCAACTTAAGTTTTTGGGATAAAAGCCCTATCATAGGTAGATCACTAATGTAAGTAAATGTCTGGGTACCACCCCAGCCCCCTTTACACTGACTGAGGACCTTACCTATCATGTGGCAACGGTTCTTGAGGAAAAGGAACACAGGACAGATGAGTTTTGATAAAGGAAAGGGACGGGAAGAATCCTAAGCAAGAGGTGACATGAAGAGAGCGCATAGGTGAGGGGTGTGCTTGCCTACCATTTCATATGCAGTAAAGAGGAGTCTTGTTTCCTTACCGGTAGAACCCGTGGGTGCCAACCCCCTTTTAGTCGCCTGCCTGATCCCCTCTCAAGGCTGAGTCTTTTGAATTGAGCCCCAACATATATGGACCTTACTAACAGCAATTGCACCTTTTACTTATATTGTCCTTTTGAGGAGTACTTCTAAAATTGTGTGCGTGCAGATTGCCTGAAGACTTGGTTAAAATGTAGACTTAGATTCTGTAGGTCTTAGGGTAGGCCTGAGATTTTCTGCATTTCTTTCCTTTTCTTTCTTTCTTTTTTTTTTAGAGGCTGGAGTTCAGTGGCTTAATCATAGCTCAATGCAGCCTTGAAATCATGGGCTCAAGTAATCCTCCCACCTGAGCCTCCCAAGTAGCTGGGACCATAGGCATGCACCACCATGCTTAATTTTTAAAACATTTTGTGGAGATAGGGTCTCACTGTGTTGCTCAGTCTTGTCTCAAACTCCAGACCTCCAATAATCCCTCCACCTGGACCTCCCAAAGCACTGACATCACAGGTGTAAGCCACCACCCCAGTCCACGTTCTGCATTTCTAACCAGCTCTCCAGTGTATCCTTGACACTGCCTCAAAAGTTGAAAGGAGGAGCCTTAGAGCTTGTAGATTATCTTCACAGTGACCTCATGGATCTTTATAACAAAACAGTGGAAAGGGAGGCATATATTGTATCTCTATTGAACATATATTGTGTCTCTATTGAAGACACCAAGGGGTATGAGAGTTAAATTGCCTTCCTCCAGCCAGATGGGCAGACATTCAGAGTTCTAATCCAGTATTCTTCTAGAAGCATCCTGCTCCTCCACTTTAACTTTCAGTGCCCTTAGATATCATCACTGACTTAAGATTTGTTCATCAATTTACTTTAGAGGAAAGAGAATGAAGTCTGTAGCTGACTTTTCTTTCTGGTGGTCTTGAATCTGATGTTTATTGCGCCACATCCACGGACCCCCAACTGTAGTCTTCTCTTTTACATGCGTACATAGCACACAGAAGGACAGCTTCAATCCCTCTCCACACAAGTTTACTGCTTACTCACGTGAAGCCCCAAGTCAACAACAAGATAGGACTTGGTCCCTGCCCTCAAGGAGCACATGCAGTAGCAGAGGCGACCAACACCTGTGCAGATGGCTACAGCAGAAGGTACGCTCTGCACATGCAGGCATGATTTGAATAAAGAAGAAAAAACACAGTGCTATTAAATCCAACTTCAGAGGATCAAGGAAGACTCTTCAGAGAAGGTGGTATTTGTGGCTTGACCTTTAAAGTAAAGCAGGATTTCAACATGTGGGGAAAAAAGGTGGAGGAGGAAGAGAAGGAAAAAAGGACAAACCCCAGGCATGAGTCAAGGCTCAGTGGAAGAGATTTGCTAGTTTGCGGTGGTTGGTGACTGGGCCTCCCACTGCCCTTCAGGTCTGTACATCTGCAATATAGTTCTGCAGCAAAACACAGCACCTTGCTCTGAGGTACTGGCAGCAGAGTTTTAGTTTGATACCACTCATCCTCAGCATGGAACCTATCCAGGTTCCCCAATCTTACTCATCGTGACTCCAGTCCACCTCAGGAAAGTATCAGTTTTCAAGAAGGGACTTAGAGGCTCAGATAACAAATCTCTCATGGGTGAGTCATGTGCTTCTTGGCAATCCCACACCAGCCCATGGATACTTCCTTTCCGGCCTCTTTCTTTTCCAATCATCCCTCATGGAAACATTGCTTCATGTCTTCCTTTGCCAAGACTTGCAGATTACCTGAAGCCCCGCTTCTGGGATTTCTTGCACGCCATCGATTCCTATCTCTCCCAAACAAATCAGCCAGACTGTCGCCTTTGAGCCACTTGGGTGCTGAGCACAGAGGGTGATACCAAAACATTGCAAGGGACTTTGTGTTCTTAGGTTTTCCAGCCTACCTGGTTCAGAAACTAGCAGTAAGAGAAAGAGGCGGGCACAGCACTGAACAAACAGTAGATAATCAATAAGTGGTCGTTGTTGTTGCTATTACAGCCATGTGGCATTTAACAACAGGGACACTTTCTGAGAAATGCATTGGTTGGTGATTTCATCATTGTCTGCACACCCGAGAGTGTGATGACTCAAATCTGGATAATACAGTCTGTAACACGCCAAGGCTGTGTGTGCCACTGGGCTACACTGAGTAGTGCAGGCAATTGTAACATAATGGGAAGTAATTGTGCCTCTGAACATTTCTAAACATAGAAAAAGTATTGTAAAAATATGGTACAGTGCGGGATCACTGTCATACATGCAATCTGTCACTGAAATGTCATTATGCAGAGCAGAACTGCATTGGTTTTCATTTCCCAAGATGGTTTTAGTAAACCCCAACTTCAAGGCATTTGTGATTTTGCTTCACAAGCGTTCCCCTTGTAAATTCCTCTCCTGGTATCTTCTTTCAGCAAGATGGGACATTCTGCTCAATCTCTATTTTTTCAAAACTTCATGGTTCGTGCATCAGCCACATCCAAAGGGAGAAAAATGCTCAATGAATACCAGGTGTGTCTGGTTTCAAAGAAGACTTTTAACCATGAAAACATTGCCCCAATGTCCTTCACCACCATCATTTTTAAGGTTGTGAAATAAAAATGAATCTTCTCTAGTCACTTCTATAACCACGGAGATTTTTCTATTTTAAAAAATACAACTACCCAAAGTAGCAACCTTCTAAATATCCCTATGATCTCCAATCAAGTTCTTCCCTTGCCAGTATTTTATAAGCTTTTCAAATGAAAAAGAAATCATTGCTGCCAATCCTATGGTAAAGTCTCCCATCCCGTACAGGAAGCATTTGCCAGCTTATAGAATGCTACCTTTTGCCCTTGAGACTCATATTTTGAAAGAATATATATTGCATATTTGTGTTTATTAGAGAAAAATGTCAGTCTGAAATAAAAGAAATGTGCATTCTAGAAAGTTTAAGTATAATCAAATTATTTTGAAATACACACAATATAAAAAGTTAATTAAACTTAAAGTATTGACAAGTTGCAATTTATGATTAGTATGCTAGTTGGATAGAAATTGAGGTCTCTAAAGTATCCAACGCTTGAAGTAATGTTGTACTTGAAATAGTTTTTCTATTTTTCTCCTAACAAATCATTTTATTGAAAGCCTAGCCCTTGTTCAATTTAGGGGGACTCAAATTAGAAGGTATAAAAATAAGAAAACAATGTTTTCTTCTTTCTCACTAGAAATATGTTAATTTCTAGTTAACAAATTTGAAAACCTAAATATATTTTTTAAAATAGTTTTTAGTTCTTTAAAGAAAGTTTCCATCAACATATTAAAATACTATGTTTAGTAGCTATTGACTCTTCCAGCTTAAATTAATTGTTACCATGATAGTTGTCAAATGCTGATTTTCTGACTCCATTATTCCCTCTGCATTTATAGACAGCATTCTCCCACCAGGAGAAATGCTTTTTCTCTTAATTTGTTTACATCCATATGGGTTCTTGGTTTCCTATTTTATTCAATGGGTCATAATTTGTTATTATCACTATTTTAATGCTAAAATTATCCTGAATCAAGACAATGGGTGGCCCTTAAGTTGGGGAAGTATTCTTTTGACATGTTCCCACAATTCTTTGAGCACATCCAACTTTCTGGCATAACATGAAGTTCCACCCTTATCTTGTTTCTTTGTTTTTTTGTTTTTGTTTTTGTTTTCATTGTTGTTGTTGTTGCCTCTCCCTAGAATCAGCTGTTTCTCCAAGGAGTCATAGTTCCTTTTATGGAGTAATGGTATTTTAAAACCAAGATAGGTGTGTTTTTGGATACTAGGGTATTATAGCTTTCTCAGGCAACAGAGTTAGATTACATACGTGAGTGTGTATTTTCATACACACACACAAACACGTGCACACCGTCATATCTAAGTGTATGTGTACACACACTCACCTCTATTTGTATCCATACCCATAATTATCTCTGTATCTCCATATATTTTTTTAAGAACCATGAGTACCACCAATTCTAATTCAACAGCAGAGTACTTATTCTAGTTTCTGTCCTTTCTATATTTGTAATTTCCTTATTACAATTGGAAACAATCTGAAAAATGGCTACTACTATCTACAATCTATGTACTTATTTGCTCAATCCCAGTTTATATAGAACTTAGTTTCCAAGTTGCAAACCTATAACTATGGCGAAAAGAAAACTTACTAAATAAAGTTAAATATTTGCTTATTTTTTCATATTCAATCTAAGAATTGATAACTCAAATACAGCATTTAAAAATATATAAACTTTGGAAGATCCTCAATATATAACATCAAATTTATTTACATTGTCATCAGCAGTGCTTTAAGAGTAAATGTTTGATAGCAACTTACCCATATTGAAGGTGGTGGCTATGAAACAAAAATCACTAATTTGGTTAATTTTAAAAATGGAATGAGCATATTTGTCTTATCACTAATGAAAGCTATTTGAAACCCCAGATATCTTCTATGAAGCAGCTTGTATATAATTAGCATAACAGGTCTTGGAGTAGCATCCCTGGGATTTTTTCTCATACTAGAGAGCAGGCACAGGGTAGTGCCTCTGGAGGGGGAGTGAAGGCACCAGATGGGATGAAGCTGGACAGGATATGAAACCCACACGCACGGGCGACAGTCACCAACAGAACCACCCTCGCCCCTTCTTACCAAACCTCCAGGCTAAGTGCTTTGTTTTTGGTAACTTTTATATTCCCTGTTCTAAAATTCATTTTAATATTACATCATTGAATTTAGATGTTGGGTTTGTGTCAAGGTAGCTGCACTGTGATTTGCCGCCCATTCCAATCCCCCTCCTGAAGGGTTTGTTTAATAATTCTGGTTTGCAGAGAATACCCATGTCATTTGAAAGTCCTAAGGATCTTAAATATTAATTGGAATCACAGGTATTTGAGAAGTAGCTTCAGAGTTCAAGCAAAGTCTTCTAAGAAAACTACACGTGTCTGAATAATATAGGACCTGCACAAAATGAAATAAAATCCACCCAAGCCTCCTGAATTCGCTTATATTTACATGAAGTGTACCCATTGGCAAAGCCTCCTGGCTCTTAAAACACCAACACAATCCCAAGAATTCACCAAAATCATGCTCAAGCCCAAGTTATTCCCTACGCACTTTAAAAGGTTGAATTCTGTGGTGTGTGAATTATACCTCCATTTAAAACAAAACACAACCAACCAACCGCTCCCTCAAGCCTTTCCAATGATGAAAACTAACGTCTATCATGTGAGGATGACGTGCCAAGCACCATGAGTCAGGACTCTCATTACTTCCATTTAACATATGAGAAAACTGAGTTTCAAAGACTTAAAAAGAAATTGCCCAAGAACATGCAGTTGTAAGAGGGAGAAGCAGGACTCATACCTGGCTCTTTTCCTTTCCAAAACCCAGGCTTTCGCCAACACATCATAACTTAAATGAAAACATCCTACAGTTATGTCTACAAGCAGTCAATATCAGCTTCCCACTAAGCCTTTATAACCGGAACAATTCAATTGTGTATGTAGGTATTTGGTCAATATTATAAAGAATAATTGTTCTGGCTTGTGGTTTGAGGTTTCATGACTGTGCATTTTTCCCCCAGGATTAACCAGCTATTTGACTAATGGTTTCAACCAATAGGTTCGTCATCATGAAATCACAGTTTCTGAAATGAAACTTAAAAATGAATTAATTGGATATAGTACTTAGCTGCCAAAAATCTCAATAAAATAAAACAAAATATGGTTTGGGGCTATGTAAATAGGATCCTCTTATTTGGAGCAAGGCAGTATGCGTCTTATTTCACATTACCCTTGCACACGCAGTGCACATGTGAATCTCCCAGGCACCTTGTTAAAGTGCAGATTCACCTTGTGGACCTTGGGTGGGGCCCGGGATTCTGTGCTTCTAATCTGCTTCCAGGCAATACTCACGTTCCTCCTGGTTCACAGACCTCACTCCGGGCTGCACAGGTCTATGTGTTGTTTTCCACATTGCCCCATCACAAAAATTAACTGAGGCACCTGTGAAAAAATGAATAGCCTCCAGAACACCCCATCCTGCTGAATCAAAATCTCTAGGGTACAGGCCATGAGAGCTGAAGTATTTACAGCCGGGTAGGAATCCCTGGTATAGATGCTCTAAAACTTGAACACTGATACTCTCTGATACTATGACTACGCAGGAACAGCTGTCACCCTGGGATAGCCAAGTCGTGGCCTCTTATCACTGTGTTGTTTCAACTGACCCATGCTTAGTGATTTAAGGAAAACGCACCATACAACTAGCCGTATATATGTTAGGCAGTTTTAGTAACATGAGCCCTATTTGTCTCAAAGAACCAGCTAGAAAACTACACTAGGAAAAGGATTAAGATCGACAGATACTACACAAACACATGCCTGGTAGGGGTATGTATGTACTGCCAGGATTTTTTGGTATAAAAGTGTTAGTTGGTCAGGGGTCAAAACTGGAGAGGAAGAGGGAAAAGAAGAGAAAAGTTTGTAAGACTTGAAAACCAGTAAATTTCGATAATATTTGGCTCTTAGGTGTAAAGTAATTTTTAACCACAGACGTCAGATGTGCCAGATTCTCGTTGTTCAAAGAATATATGTAAACGTCCACTTTATAATTAGCAACTGATATATTAATACATCTGCATAAATAGCTACAACCCCCCATACTCACACATATAATTTTTATGGTTGCAAAGAGTGTTCTGTGGATAGCCCCAAAGCATATTTACATAAATTAGGTTTAGGGCTTTCCTATTTAGTTCTGTACCCCTGTACTATTCTTATAAAATATAATTATTGAATTTTTAAAAATTATCTTACATTAATAAAATTATACACATACTACTATGATTGACTATATTCTCCAGCTTTCTGAGGCAAGGGGAAAAATACTTTCTGGTATGTAAGTTCAAAGAAATCAACCTCTTACCAGACGTGAGCAGTTGTCTTGGGAATGCAGATTTATGAAAATTGATAGCCTGTCTTTGTCTGGCAAAACCAAGTGCCTTTCCTTTCCATTTTGTTCTCTGTCTGTGTAACAGAGACCTTTTTTTTTTTTTTTTTTTTCTTTTTTTTGGAGGGAGCGTTGGGGGTATGGCATGGGAATTCTTTATTAAAGAGGTATTATTAAATATACCTCTTCAGTCAATTGCAGAGAAACACCTCTGGGGTCTCTATGACTCCTCTGAGTCTCAGAGAAAAAGATATTGACTTCAAGTTCAAGCCACAATGAAAACTAAAAGCAATTAAGTTTGGGTAGAAGAAGACAGATGTTCAATCATGGGTTTAAGTTGATGATAAGTAAACAGGTTATTATAAACAAAGCCAGGCAGCTGGATATGGTTAGAGAATGCTTATTTAAAAAAAAAAGAAGGAAAATAAATAAAATTAAAATTCTCTTTTCAGAAATGAGGATATAAGAACATGCTAAAATATAATTTTGTTCCATTTTGTTATCGGGGAGGCAGTATCAAGGATTTTATATTTGTTCATTTCTACCAATTATGTCCACATGCATGCTGCCCTTACCTAGGCTTACTTAGCACATGCTAAAAATGATAGGGAGGTTCCATCTCCTGGGAAACATCACATGTTCCTTCAATTACTCTGTTTTCAGTTTCAGGGCAGTGAGCAGCACCACTAAAATGGTAAATAAGCAGCTGAGATAACACTTAACATTTAAAACGTCACTTCAACATGCCCGTCCAATTAGGATACAAAGGTGCCACAATGGCCTTTTTTTCCACCCTACAAATCTGGAAAGCAACTGCATTTTCTATCACACTTTGGGGGATTTGAACAGCATCCAGACATCTGTAAGATGTGTATTTTTAATCACATGTGACTTTCACTTCCAAGTCTCGTGTATGAAAACCTTGGAACTGCCATGTGGCCTCCAAGCCTGTAAAGTCCTCCTCACCCCACCCCCCGAGCACATGAGGTTTCAAAAGCATTTGTTCCCAATTTCCCCAGTTTGGGTTAGAGTCTATCCACAGGGCTCACTGACTCTTGGTAAACTGGAAAACTGATTTGATTTGGCAACATTTCTGCTAGCTGAACCTTCCCTGGGGGCTTGCTTTACTCTGTTTCTGACCTGAGTAAATTATATACATTTTTTTCATTTTCCTGCAATGATGTAACAGTTTTACTACTAATTAAAGACAACATATATGGAGCGTTTATTAGGTAGGCGGCATGGTACTAGCAGTAAAGTGAAGGAGGGTGGGCGGATAACAGTATCTGCTATGGGGGAGGATGCCATCCAGTTGAGCCAGGAAGACAGAGCAGGTGAGATAATCAGTAACAATCAAAGGTGTAAACAACCATGTGGAAAGTTTGTTGCCGAGAGATGAGCTATAAGAATGATTAGCGTTCAAAATAGCAGAGAGAATATCATAGCTGAGATGAAAGCTGACCAAGGGATTATAACGGCTGAGCAGATGTGCTGACTTGGCTGCAGCAACAGAGGTTTATGCCTGTTATTCTGGCACTATATTGGTTTCTTTCATTCTCAAAAATGCCCCGGTGTACATGAGAAATTATGTGGTCAGCCTGTTCAAGGAAGAGTGAATTTAGACACAAGGAGAGGAGAGTGGGAAATATATTCCGTAAGGAAGTATTGTGCATGAAGCTTATAAACAAGAGAAAGGAGAAAAGAAGATATGACACATGTACCAAGACTCAGTGAGTAACCTAATTTGTTCAGCAATAACACAGAAAAGTATAGTTTGTACTTGAAACTTATACTAGCTAGGCATGAGGAATGATTTTTAAACTGCCTTCTTAAATTCACACAAAGCAATACTCATACACAGTAGAATAAACAAAAACTACAGATAATAAAAAAATTGATAATTGCCCATAATTTCTAGCACCTAGTAGTCACTGTTGTGAATATTTTCATTGCGCGTTACTTGAGAATTGTTTTTCTTTGTAGATGGAATCCCAAATGGCATCATATTGCCCAGATTGATCCTAATATTGCCCCTATTGATCCTCATATGCTTTGTCCACTCACTTTGTACATGTCCGAATTAATAAGTAGATTTGTAGCTTTGATAATTATTTCATGAACAGCATTACATGGTGAATTGAGATAGGTTGAACAGATTCGTGGATCATATATTTGGGAAATTAAGAGTGAAATTTGTGGCTGTTATGAACATCATTGCAGTGCACAATCTTATAGAAAATCTGTACTCAGTTGTGTATTTACTTCGACTTAATACATTACCGGAAGTGTAAAGTCCAAATAGATTCTTTTCTAGAACTTTCAAACTTACAATAGAGAAATTGAGTCACTCAGGCCATCCAACTATTGTCATTTTGTTCCCATCTGACCAGAAAGACTAATTTTGAGAGCTCATTGGCTTTTCTCCATTACCATGATAGCCAGCGTGTCATAGTTTTCCTGAGGTGTTGGGGCAGCCTTGTACCTTACTACTTCTACCCTAGCTCTGCCCAAAATATTCTTCACACTATAAGAAGACAAGTTATTTTAAAACAGCACCCAGATTGTGCCTTTTCCCTGCTTGAAACCCTTCAATGTACTCCCTGCAAACCTGTGCTTACCAGGCTTCCCGGTCTCCTGGCTTTTCCCCGCCTTCCACCACACACCAGCCCCAGGGGCCACCTTTTAACTGCTCCGAGGAGCCCAGCTTTTGCCTGCTTCTGAGTCTTCACATAAGTGCTCCCTGCAACACTCTTGTCATGTATAGTTTTGTTCAAGCTGCAGTTGTATAGATGTTTCTAGCTAGTTTATTTTTCATCCTCCTGCAGTAGACTGCCCATCACGTGGTAGCATTAATGAAATTGGTTTTTTTCTTGACTGATTTGGCCATGCCCCTAGAAAGGCTGATTGGTGTATAATAGGTGCTCAATATCTATTACAGAGGTGGTTGTATGGATGAGGTCTGTGGCCTTGGGACCCAAAGAATCACACATACCCCCAAATAAACTTGTGTCCTTTATTTTTTTATTTTTATTTATTTATTTTATTTTTTTTGAAACAGAGTCTCACTTTATCGCCCTCAGTAGAATGCTGTGGCATCACAGCTCACAGCAACCTCTAACTCCTGGGTTTAGGCGATTCTCCTGCCTCAGCCTCCCGAGTAGCTGGGAGTAGGTGTCCACCACAATACCTGGCTATCTTTTTGTTGCAGTTTGGCCGAGGCCGGGTTCTAACCCACCTTCGGTATATGGGGCCGGCGGCCTACCCACCGAGCCACAGGCACTGCTCTTTATTCTTTTGGCATAGTATTCTTTAAAAACTTATCCATAGCAGGAAGAAGAGCATTGTTGGTGTCAGATGACAAAATGCCAAGAAGGGAAGGACCTGGAGATAGACTGATGCTTATCTGTACACTAGAATCTGGCACCTGGGATACTCTTTTAGTCCATGCAAGGGCTTGTCTGCCAAAGGCTGACCCAAGGCCAAATGGAAGCATGCAGTGGAGCGTCGTCTGCCTGGCTTTCCAAAGGAAAGTCCCTGCAAGCAGAAGTCACCCAGAGGGTGGGCTGAGTGACACAACACAGCCGGCACCAGGATGACCAATGGGATTAGCTGGGTCAAGGCATCAGCCGGCTAGAGCAGCCGCCACAGGCCCAGCAGATGCCAAGGAGCGATCGGGTGTCACCTCTGCTCATCTCCATCTGCTTGTTCAGCTGACCCCAGAGTGGCCCCAGCTTTCTTTCTGGACTCGTGGGCAGCTGGGACCCGAGGAAAATGAGTATCATGCGAGAGTGTTTGGCAACTGTGTGTCTGCTGTGTGCTCATAAGTCATGGGAATGACTGGGGTGAGGTGTCAGCTTACAATTTCTGCATGCTTTCCCTCACTACAGAGCCCACCCCCTACCAGAAGAGAGAGGAGACATGGCGGGTGGCAGAAATCTCTACACAGGTAATTTAGGGAATAAACATATCCCAGGAAGCTGGCCAGACTCTGGCTGGGGCTGCACCTTCGGGTTACCCTGTGTTCAGCAGACAGGGGAAGATAAGCTTGAGCCCAAGACCTCTGAATTTTAAGTGCCAGTTTGAAACCGACACTCTAAAGTCAAACTTCTGAGTTTGAATATTATTAGCTCAGCCATTTCCTGGCAGTGTAACCCCAGTCAAGTTTCCTAACTTCTCTGAGCCTCAATTTTCTCTTCTGAACATTATGCTAAAAATATATACATCCTAAAGCAAAAGTTAAATGAGAGAATGTTATGAAGGGTCTTAGCACAAAGGCCTAAACGTACTAAGTTGTCAGTTAATAGTTGTCAATGACAGCTATTGTCATTATTAAAATGTACATAGGTGCTCATGTATAAGTGAGTGTTTTGCTCAAAGGACATTATATTCTTAAAGGAAAGAGTCATATCATTTCACTTAGAACTTTCACTTCAACCTCACAAAAATCTCCCTGGTTGGAAGGCTCAGAATGCCCACTCCGAAGTCCTGTTCACATAATATTTCTATCTAGAGGTTTATTGAGAAAAGAAGTGTCCAAATATTAGATAAGGAATGTGTATATGGTAAAAGTATTCTGGTACACCATGGAAAAACTTGGAATCTCAATAATTGAGTCATTGAAGGCCTTCAAAAATGCACCAGAAATCCCTGTGTTAAATGATTTCAAAATCTTACAGAGGAAATAAATAATATGGAAATTAAAAAAGGGTGATAGGTTCTTTGATAGGATTAATCTTGGATACTGTGGAAGTACGGGGGAGGGATACCTATTCTCAGAAGGTGTGTGTATGTGTGTGTGCACACCCATGTGGTTTTGTACTCTTTTGCATATAGGGAATGCTATCAGATTAGAGGGAACAGTTAAATTTTAAATGTAAGATATACTTCATAGGGAGAGTACGAGAAATAAGAGAAAGGTAACAACAGAGTAGGAGTAAAATATAGTATCGACAAAGGGCCACCATTTACCAGCATGTGACCCAGAGAAAGTCATTTAACCCTGTCTGAGCCTCAGTTTCTTTATTTACAAAATAGGAATGCCAGCCCCTCACAGCTCAAACACTGCTGTGAGGATTTAATGACACAAAAACAGCTCAGTGCCTGCACGTTGAAAATGCTTGATAAATAACAGCTGCTTTTATTACCACTGATATAAATGATCCCATGTTTCTCACAGTCCTAAGAAAGGAATTTCCCAAGACTGTTAGGCTTTGGATCCGTCTATGGCAATTGTCTTGTTCCTATATCTCCTCTCATCTGAGACACTCTCTTAGATCTTCCCTGGTAGTATATTTAAGTACATTTTTCGATTTCATCTTGAGTGCTAACTCTGATCAATTGGTAATGGCTGCCTAGAGTGAAAAAGAGCACTGTGATCCATTGGCAATGTCTGTCAAGGGCTAGGGTGAGGCAGTGGTGCCATGAGTTCTTGGCATTTGCTATCCAGGAAGAGCTGGTATTGCTTCTGTCACCAAAATGGCCTACAATTCTTTCTGAGGCCATCTTATCTCTCTTATCTCTCTACTCCTCCCTAACACTGCTATCTGTTCTCTATTTCTTCTTGAAGCTCCCCCATTTTCAGAAAGAAAAAGGCAAAACAACCATATGCTACCAAACACATTTCTTCTTTCCAGCCTTTTTGATTCTCTTTCATGAATCTGAGTCATCTCTCCACACCACCCCCAATCCCAGCTGAAATTACTGTTTTCCATAGTACTTAAACTTTCATATCCTCGGGACCTGCTTTCTATCTGGTTCAGAATGCCTCTAGGCATGGGGGAGGGCACCCAAGCCTTCTCTGCCTCAGGGGTTTCTTTTGAAATATATTTTCTCTCCACATCAAAGTCCACTGGAAACAGAAACCTCAACCCATCAGGGGTTATAGATACATATGAATTCATCCATCACTTCCTCTAAACCATCGGTATCAAGAGTAACTCCTCTGCTAGGGCACAAGAAAGCACATTTCCTACGGCAGCCCACGTGATCCGTGGTCAGGTACCCTTGAGGAGGTGACAATAGGCATTTCCCTCTGTTGCCAAGCCCTGCATCAACAGAGGGAATCGGTGTGCTCTCAGCCCCTTTCTTACCCTTTATGCCACTGAGCCCAGTTCAAGGAAATCTTACTGAACAGCAACAAAATCTGTGCACAGCATGATGTAGGCCACAGGTTCAGCAGCAAAGGAAATTCCACTGTGGAGGGAATGTCAACCGGCCCCAGAAGAGGCAACTTCTCTGGCCTTGGAGCAGTCAGAAAGCTGAGCCGACAGATGGGTCTGAGTGAACTTGCTGCGTTAGGAAAAACTTTGGCAGCCTTTTCTTTCCCAGCTCTTGCCCCAGTCAGGAAAAAAAAATAACAGTCATTGTATCTAAAGCAGAATTCTCCAAGCTTGAATCATCACATGGAGGAAAGAGGGGTAAAAGAGGGAGCAAACATTTAAAGTGCAGGTTCCCAGGCACCCATCTGACCTATGAAGACTGTCATTCTTTAGTGCAGAACCCTGGAATCTGATTTTAACCCAAACATACCCCACAGGCATCCACGCACATGCTGAGATTCTCATGCATGTGAAGTTTGAAACTCTGCAAAGAAAAGGTTAAGTAGTCAGCCATAGAACAGCCTCATTCTTCACAGACCAGTGAAGAAATGTACTGCTTGATTGCTGAGCAAAATCTCATAGCTCCGACTTCCAGGAGGCAGGGAACGTTTTGAGCTCTTATTCCTCCCATGACAGCGCTTGTGTTGTGGCGTTTCCGCTGCCCACATGTAAGCTCTGCGCCTTCTCAGGATGAAGGTGAAGGTTCCGCCATCTATTGCCATATTCTTAAATGGATCAATCCCACAGCAACATCTGCTGTTAGGAGCCAAGGGGTAAGACAGGTCTAAATTGTTACCTGTAACAGTCCTTCTTTAAGCTTATGAGAATGTCATACTCTTTTTTTCCCCCACTTACGTTATTTCCCCACCTACTTTTGTTTTATTTACTTCTGGATCTTTTTGATTGCAAATAATAGACTCTATTGCCATGAGTTGAAACAAACAAACAAACAAAAAAAGGATCATAAAGTGACAGGGTAGGAAATAGAGTCAGGCTTCCCAGGGAGTTAAGATCAGGATCTTGGCAAACACCAGGAACAACAGCGGACACTGCTGACTCTCTGCCCAGCACTCTGCTCTTCCCCGTACCTCAAGGTGCCCAGTTCCACTCAGGTGCGCATCCTCCCCTGAAGGGCTCCATGGCCTCAGAGAAAGCTGGGCCCAACCCAGCTCCCAACATTGAGCCAAAGGGATCCAACCCATTGGCTCCCACTCTAGCATGTTGAAATAATTTGTAGCATCTTCTATATTACCCTGAAAGGAAATTCATAGATAGTATAATCTATGTATTTTATAAAATCAACATAATTCCCTAATTACAATATAAAGGATAAATAAGAGCTTGCTATAATAAAATCATATATAGTCCAGTTTGAAATTGCACGTGCACAACTCTACTAAACGGCATGATAAAAGTGGTCCTTCTAAGAAGCTGCATTGTGAGTGTGGTAACTATAAGTAGATATCAGGGTTTCTCAACCTCAGCACTATTGACACTTTGGGCCAGGTAATTTTTCATTTGGAGGGGATGTCTGCACATTGCAGGATGTTTAACAACATCCCTGGACTTTACCTACTAAATACTACTAGCAAACAACACACCCACAACCAAAAATGTCTCCAGACATTGCCAATGGCCTCTAGGAGGAAGGTCACCTCTGACTGAGAACTACTGGTATGGACCAACATAACATGTATTGTGTTGGTAACTCAAATATAAAAATAGTGTGGCTGTTAGTGATATAATGTGTCTGGAAAAAACTCCTGGAATAGTTCCAAACAAAGCATAGTATAGTCTTTCCTCAGTTTGGCCACATTTTTGGAAAATTCAGCATGCAGCAGCATCTTGCAAAGCAATGCTTTGTGTTTATATGTAAATCAGGGTTTTAGAATGCACTCACATAATTATAAACAGAGCTTGTCCCACCTGCAGATCAGGTAAGAATATAAAATAGTGCAGCTGCTTTGGAAAACAGATTAGCAGTTCCTCCAAAATTTAAACACAGAGTTATCATGTGACCTAAAAATCCATTCCTAGGTATGTGTTTGTGTGTGTGTGTGTGTATACCCAAGAGAAATGTAAGCATATATCCATGCAAAACCTGTACGCGAATGCTCAAAACAGCCAAAAAGTAGAAACAACCCAAATATTTATCAAATGATGAATGGATAAATAAAATGTGTTATCTTCAAACAATGGAATATTATTCTCACCATACAGGAATGAAATAATGAAGCAAATGACAACATAAATGAAACTTGAAAGCACACTAAGTAAAAAAAGTCAGTTGCCAAAGACCATCCATTACTTCTTCTCTTTGTAGTAATGCACTGCATAAAAACATTCCAGTCAATGAGGGACCGCATATATGACAGTGGTCCCATAGGACTATATTGCCACATTTTCACAGTACCTTTTCTATGTTTAGATATCTTTAGGTACACAAATACCTACTATTGTGTTATAATTGCCTACAGTATTTAAGACACTCGTATTTTGTGTAGTTTTGTGTCCTAGAAGCAGCAGGATAAACCATAAAGCCTATGTATGTAGTAGGCTATGCCATCTAGGTCTGTGTAAGTCACTCCATGATGTTTACAGAACAAAATGACCTAGTGATGCATTTCTTAGAAAGTAACCATGTTACTAAGTGACAAATGACTATCAAATGCATGACTATATCAAATTCACAGAATAGGCAAATCCATGGAGACATAAAACAGATTAGTGGTTTCCTAAGGCTAGAGGTGGGAGGTTGAGTGATTACTATGGGCATGGGTTTTTTGAGGGGGGGAAGAGGAGTTAGTGAAAATGTTCTAAAACTGATTGTACTGATAGTTACACAACTCTTTGAATAACCTAAAAAAAAATTGAATCATGCACTTTAAATAGGTGAGTTCTGTGGTATGCAAATTATATCTCAATAAAGATATTATTTTTCAAAATGTCCTGCAGATAAGAGGACAGTTTGTTATTTTGTAAAACTATAGCGTGGTCCTCTTTGCACTTTGTACTTTGCAAGACATTTATCTTCTCTTTCACTTGGTTTTGCAAATCTTTGTGACAACAATAACAGCCCCTTGGTGAACCATGAGTCATTGGTATCTAAGCCATTTACATAAATCAATTCCTTCTTGCCAGTGAATGGTTCAAGAATTCAGATTTAAGCCAATCAGTAAATATTTTAAGACAAGAATGGTCACTTGACTTGTTTTGGCTCAAAGTAGAAGGAAGGAAAAACTTTATGCAGTGGTTTGGGGGAGAGTAGTCTCTCTCTCTCTCTCTCTCTCTCTCTCTCTCTCTCTCTCTCTCTCGGCTTGCAGAGATTCAAGCTTGCTTCTGATTGCTTCTGACAACCATTTGAAGATGATGAGTGAAACCAGTTGTAGGATGAAGCCAATCATGTTGACGGTGGATGGTGGATGGGAAGGCAGAAAGAATCTGGGTCCATTGCTGAACTTCTAAATTAACTGACCCTAAAGCTTAGCCTGCATTTTTATTTCCTGATATGTGAAATAATAAATTTATGTATTGTTTTAACTGCCTTGAGGCCTATTTTCTGTGAAATATGAACCAAAGTAGAGGACATGGAGTGAGATTTGCTAGAACAAGGTGAGGTCACAGAACATCTGTCCATTCCTAAAAATATTTCCAGCTCTGCCAGGAAAGTTCAGGAAGTAGAATCAATCCCATTTTCAAGGGAAAGAAAATACTAACAAGTGTGTGTTAGCGCCCCAATCATAGGATTACAGTTCCAGTCAAGGCCCAGACCTAAAATGGAACATTGGCAGATTGGTGTGATTTGAGGGCTGAGGTGAAAAGAACAGCTGAAGAAAAGGCTCAGCTACAATGATACCCAGAATTTTTCTCTACCATTGTTAGAGTTTCCTAGTGCTTGTAGGTATTTTAAGCTTGCCTTTTATTTATGTAATCATTTTATATTCATTGTCTTATAATCTCTTATTGCTCAGTCCAGTATCTGAAGTCTTCATAATTTTGTCTTTCATCTCTGTTGTTTCTGCTGATTCTCACTCTTGGTGTCTTATTTCCTCATGCATTTGAGCATATTTAGCTCTGCATTAGGTCCTTGTCCTTAAAAGCATTTGTGGGGCTTCTATGTGACTTAAGTTGAAGATGCTATCCTAGGGGAGATAATTTTAGTTTGCCTGTAGCATACTAGATGCATAGTCAGTCCAGGACAATTTTAATGTAAATTCCTGGGCTGAGATCATGATAGACTCCACGATTGAGGAGCACATTATCAGCGTCAGCATCATACCATTATTGGGCACTTATTCTGTACTTGCTTTATCTAAGAACTTCACATGCATTATCACACTTGTACTTCACAGAAACTATGATGCAAGTATTATAATTATCCCCGTAGTACAGAAAGAAAACTAGGGCACAATATGTTAAGCAATCAATGAAGTCACATAACCAGCTACTGATGGAAACACTTTGGACCTGTCACCTAAAGTTCTATATACCATGACCTACTTACTAAGACAAGAAAGTACTTAAAAATGCATATTGCTGATGTTCGTCCCTTCGAGGCTGTTCTTCTAAGTTTAAAGGAAATTGAAATAAAGATACAAGCTCGGCTGGATTTAAATTTTGATGCAGTCCTCTAATCTCCATTTCCCTCCACATTACTTGGATGGACTGAGTATGCCTGTAGTGAAAACCAAGCAAGGTTGGACCTTGTGAATGCAGTGTATAGAATGGTGAACCTCGGCCGAACCCCTGAAAGAGTAGACCCCTGAGATTCACAAATGCCACTGAACTCACAACTAAATGTAAAATTGTTTTGCAGAAAGAGAGACAGTTTTGCAGAAGTACTGTCAGTAATAGCTCTGAATAAGTTATCCAGGAAAAAAAATTAGAAAGAAATTTTGGGGAGTTTCCTGCTAACATTAGGCCAGGGAGTAAGTGTGAACGGAGGGTCCCCAGTTGTAATTTTTTGAAGGAGGATAGGCCTGTTATCCTGCTTTGCTAATCAGATTCTCATTGCCTCTCCTTAGGGTCATGCCCTCAAGTGCTCTGGAGATTCCCAGGTCAGGTAATGAAACCCATGAAGCAGGTGAGCCAAGGTATTAATTATCACTGCCTTAGGTCAGGGTTTCTTTTTTATTCACCTGGCAATGCAAATTGATTCTAGACTGGACTCTAATCTCTGGTTGACAGTGATCAGAAGTCCCTGCCCCCACCTTAAGGGTGGGGACTTCTGATCTTTTACTAATTAATGCTTAATACACTGATGGAACCTTTACATTAGGGAGCAATTGTAGTAGAACCTCTGTAAGTTGACTATCTGAGAGACTAACAAACTAGTCAACATACAGAGGTGGTCAACATAAGGAACTAGGCCTACTGTACTGATACTTACATTTGGTGCATGGCTGGTCTATGAAAATTAGGTCAACTTAAGGAGGTGGTCAATGTAGGGAGGTGGTCAACTGTATTTATTGAATTTATTGTATTTATTGACTCTGCTAGTCACTGAAAATATAACGGTGGACAAACACCTGAATGATACTTGCTCTTATGCAGTATATGGTCTAGTGAGGAGCACACAATTACCAAATAATAAATGCCAAGCTCATGTTTACAAACTCTAATAAGTGTAATTAATGAAAGGAACTCAGGACATTGAGAATCTGATCTGTTCTGGGGGCTAAAGGGAAGCTTGAATAGAAAATGGCATTTGAGTGACGATCTGAAGGGTATAGTTTACTAAGCTAAAGAGAAAAACATTCAGGCAAAGGGCACTAATTGCAAAGGTCCTATACCCAAAGAAGTGAAGGACAGAATAACCAATCATTAAAACTTGGATTTGTGAATGAGTGACTGAGTGACTCAGAATAGCAAGTAACATCTGTATGGCAGGGATCATATGCCAGGAATTATTCTAAATGTTTGATTTATGTCAACTCATTTAACCTCCACCATAGCCCTATGTGGTAGGTATTATCATATCTTCATTTTATAAATAAGGAAACTGAATTACAGAAAAAATATGTAACTTGTTATGGCTGAACAATTAACAAACTGTAAAACTAGAATTCAGACTCATGAGTCAGGGCTGAGGCAGGAAACAAGGACTTTTTTGGTGATAAGTGAAATCCCTGGAATAATATGTTATCATGATGTAGAGCCAATAGGGTGGGCTGAAACAGGGAACTCAGTTCTAAAATTGAGGCTATGAGATCCAGAAGCAAAGTCTTTGAAAAGATATAAAATGCTCTGGGCGGCGCCTGTGGTTTAGTGGGTGGAGTGCTGGCTCCAAATACCAAGGGTGGCGGGTTTGAACTGGGCAACCAAACTGCAACAAAAAATAGACAGGTTTTGTGGCGGGTGCCTATAGTCCCAGCTACTCGGGAGGCGGAAGCAAGAGAATTGCCTAAACCTTGGACTTGGAGGTTGCTGTGAGCTGTGATGTCAAAGCCCTCTACCGAGGGTGATGAAATGAAACTCTGTCTCAAATATAAAAAAAAGATATAAGATGCTCAAAGGAATATGGAATATAAGGAAGAATGCAATGTCATTAAACCCGTATTAAGGTCTTTAAAACACAGTTAAAATGCTATTGTAAAAAAAAAAACAAAAAATGACTTAAACTCTATAAATCAAAGAAAAATAGTAGAGAGGAATAAAACAAAAATACTATTAACTAAATCAAAGGTAAATTAAAATATTAAGATAATCAGCATTGTTTCTTTTGAATACCTTTTTCTTCTAAGTGCATACTATAAGTATCCTGAACATCATTTCTTCTTCTCTTTCCCCCCCCCCCCCCGCCACGACCTCTGTAAAAAAACAAGGTTGATAAAATGTCTAACAAATTGCATAAAACAGAGCCATTTATAAACCC
>CAUYPK010011720.1:0-14268 GCA_963574355.1 Loris lydekkerianus | reverse complement strand
CTTCCATCCTTGAGATACTTTACTAAGAAGAATATGTTCCAGCTCCATCCATGTAAACATGAAAGAGGTAAAGTCTCCATCTTTCTTTAAGGCTGCATAATATTCCATGGTGTACATATACCACAATTTATTAATCCATTCGTGGATCAGTGGACACTTGGGCTTTTTCCATGACTTAGCAACTATGAATTGGGCTGAAATAAACATTCTGGTACAAATATGTGTGTTATAATGTAATGTTTGTTCTTCTGGGTAAATACCTAGTAGAGGAATTATAGAATTGAATGGCAGATCTATTTTTAGATCTCTAAGTGTTCCCCAAACATCTTTACAAAAGGAATGTATTAATTTGCATTCCCACCAGCAGTGTAGAAGTGTTCCTTTTTCTCCACATCCACGCCAACATCTCTGTTCTTGGGATTTTGAACCCCGCTACCTCCAGCACATGGGGTCCGTGTGCCGCTCCTTTGAGCCACAGGTGCTGTCCAGAAGGAGGAAACTTTCAGCTCATTTTAATATGTGCTGAAAAAGGGCAGCACAACTGAAACCTGATGGAAAATCTTATCTTCTTCCTAGTGTTACAAGGACATCCTGAGATAATGCCTGAGGATCTTTCCACCAATACCCAGTTGGATCCCTGATACTTACATTGGCAGATGTGTTATCAACACAGACAGACATGATTTAGAGTGAATTAAGTAACAAATTTTCATTTTCAAGCCTCAAATTCCCTTTTAGCATGAGGAGATATTAACCAGTATTGTTACAGGTGAAATCATGTTGTGTTAAGGACAAAGGAGAATGTCTGGATAATCAGAGGGAGTCAGGATAGGAAATTAGAGTTTTGAGTTTTATTGCCATCTCTAGTATTGTAGATCACCTTTAGAAACTTACAGTATGACTGAGTCTCAGTTTCTAAAAATCAAATTTTACTTGGTATGATCCTGAAGAAAAAAATTGGATTACTGGCTTGCTGTGTATAACTCTCTTGTAAGTGTATGTAAGGAATTGCTATAGGTGTAGGCTTTTGTAAGTTGCTCAGTGAAACAGTGGGATAGCTTTGAAAATATTACTTTTCATCTGTATAGCCATCAAACTAAAGAGCAATGTGAACTACTTAAATGGTCTAATTTCCAGCATAGTTATAGCAAATTGAGTACAGCAGAGAGGGAAAGAAGAAAAATAGAAATTCTTATGTACAAAGTCATTGTAAGACATGAAATAATATTAATATTCTGTAATAATAATTCTGTATACAATTATGGTACATTAAATATTCAAAATATTTATTTGTGCTATTCACCATCAACAAATATTTTATTTATTTATTTATATTTTTAATTGTTGGGGATTCATTGAGGGTACAATTAGCCAGGTTACACTAATTGCATTTGTTAGGTAAAGTCCCTCTTGCAATCATGTCTCGTCCCCAGAAGTTGTGGCACACACAAAGGCCCCACCCCCCTCAACAAATATTTTAAATAACAAAGGTATAGCCAGAACTTTGTTGAGATAAATTATGAATCAAATTCTCTCTCTTGTTTTCTCTCTCTGTTTCTCTCACTAAGAGCATAATTACACAACATTTTACATGTCACATATAAGTCAATTCATTTGAGATAATATTATTTTTTTCTTATTTCATAGTTTAAAAAAAGTGAAAGCACAAAGACATTGCTACTTACTATGGTTTCCTAGCTAGGACTAAAATTCTGCATTCTGCATTTATTTTTCAGTGATGTCTTTACCTCAGCATTCTGTGTATACTACATTATGGTACATATTTAAAAAATCTATAGAACCTGAAAGATCCAAAATTTAATTTGGGCTAAAGGCCTCAAAGAATGATTTCATTATTGAGGTGGGATATCAGAATCATGGAAATTTTATATGAAACACTCAAAACAAATGATATTTTGTATTATTTTTAACCTGAGAATTATAGTCAAACTTTCTGAAAACAAAAAGCTTTTAGCATTTTATTAGTATTATGTTTTATAAGCCCCGTGAGAGGTGTTCCATTAAAAAGGGCAAATATCTTTAGGAAATTTTGTATATGATATCCTGTTCTTAGAGATTCATAATGAACATTACAAATCAAATGTTCTGAGAATTTCCACAAAAAAGTTGCTCATATTTGTTAAATCTAACAGTTCATTCTTTTAAAAATCTAGTATCTGTTAAATTTCTTCTGGAACACTAATAATTATATGAAATGTTATTTGGGAAATGGAAAGCAATCTCCAATTTATCCTACTAAGAAAATCACTCCTGTTTCTTCCACTTGTTGTATAAGTGGATACTAAAAGAACCTAAGATAAATTGATGGTAAATATATTGAATATAGTCAATATTATCAGAGTGGAAACTTATAGAAGCCAAGATCTGCTTTCTTTTTTTCTACTAAAGAGTCTCACATATCACAGAGGCTCAGTTATTCTGATGACATTTTCATTTTATTGACATGTAAATATACTCTGAACACTTTTATCCATGAGAAGGATCAAATATTCCTAGAACTATTAAGAAAAATAAATATCTATTCAGGGATATTAGACATTCATCTTTATGAGAGCTGAGGGCTGGAAGAGTTGTTTATTTCCTATAATTCCATTAAAAAAGGCAATTTTTATGGCTTCTATACATTGCTATTATTCAACTCTATCTCAATCAAATTTTAGTTGTGAGGTAATGAATTCTTTGTTACTATCTGAATATAACTTTTTGGCCTATTAGATTAAATTGATGTTCCTACCAGAAAAAATCCGCATACTTTTGTGGTTTGTGGCAAGATTTCCTATGAATTATGCAGTGCTCCATGATATCCAACTCTTTGGGAAAGGGACATCTATCTAAAACCAGAAGCAGAAACTGATAGGACAAATTCTAAATGTGTTATAGACACATCTCCTTTCAGTAGATCAAAATATTAGCAGGTATTCCTAAATTGCACACAATGAGATTTTCCCCTTTACATGTAGAAATTCTTAAAGGTAGAAATTAAAAAAAGAAAAACTAAGCAAAAAGTTAATAAAGGTACTAATCAAATACTAATATTGAAAGACAATGAATAGAATTATTTGGAGTTAAGGCCCTCAAACCCTGAAAACAAGCTAGACATAATAGGATTCAAGAGTTATTTCATCCATTATCTTCCACTGTTTCCCCAGTATTCTATGGCACAAAATGATTGAACATGTTTCATATTTTTAAATAGATTATTATTTCCCCCATGATATTTTGTTACATTCTATTCCTTCTTCCTGCAACATTTCCCCTCTTTCTTGTACTCACTCTTATTCGATAAATACTTACTCAGGTTTTAGTTCTTAAGCTTTTATTTATTCTTGGCAGGAATGCCTCTTGATATTTGCCCACTCTTTTTTCATTTAGTTTAGAATTTGGATGTCCCTCCTGTGTAGTCTCAGGACACCCTGCATTTTTTTCACTAATGCACTCACAAATCTGCATAGTAAATATCTGTTGAGTCTCTGTGTCTATTATTGATTTTTGAGCTCTCTTTAATTAATGGATATGTCTTCATTGTTCATCATTTTCTTTTTAACAGTAATAAAAAATAATGGATTCTCAGTAAACATTTTCTGAATGAATAAATATGACATATTGTTAATTTTGTATATATTTTACTGTATTTCTTGATTCAATTCTTATTTGAAAATGCTAGAAGGAATGGAGAAGAGGGAAGAAGATGACCCTTAGAAGTATAGCATCTTGGAAACCCTAAGCAGAATCCAGCATAAAAAGGCAGAAAGATGAGGAGATACCCTTTTGTCTCAAACTAGAAGATCAAGAATACCTCTAATTTGCTTTTGATGGAATCTATACAAATTATACCTTCTCTGTGTGAGTATGATTCTTTCATGACAGAAAGAAAAAGCAAAACAAAAATACAAATAAAAATAAATCATTTGTTGATATCTCAAATAAATAAAATGAAGTCTTTTAAAATGGCCATTAATGTGTAACACTGTGAAAATAAAGTTATAATGTAATTACTTACATTAGATATTTTAAAATACATTTTTCAGATGAAGGCAGTTAAAATTTTAACCCTTGCAACACACATGAAGATTATATTTATTTAAAATGTAGAACATGCTATTTGCAACAAAACCTCATTGATATATTTTTTTTTATTTTGCTATTAGCTACCCATATCTATCTTTGGCTTTTTTGCTCCACTAACTGTGGCCATTGAACAGGAATGATGCAAATGAGGAATTAACCAGGCTAAGCAGTTGAGGATTTGATAAGGTACCAGGAAGGAGAAGGGGCAAAAGAAATTGCTCCATATTTGATTATCTGACTGAAGCAAAGAGATGGCTTCTGCTCTCTTTTTTATTTATAGTACTCTTAGTTTTCCTAAAACCCCTAGTTTGGCTAAAACAATGTTCAAATCCTTTGTTTTCCTATACAAAATGATTATGGAAAACTATGGTATATTCATGGTTTTTAATGTGTTTCTGCCAAAATATTTATACCAATATTTTGGATAAAATAATTGTATAGTTCTCTTATAAATGACATTTTAATAACATACTAGTTGGGTTGCAAAAGGAAGTAAAACAAACAACTTTACAATGTTGACAGGTGACAGTTTTCTGGAATGGTGAGATTAGGCTAATATTTTTTTCCCTGAAATATAATAATAGCTGCAAATAACATGAAATAGTCTAAGGTCAGATTGGTTATTGAGTGAACTGTGGAAAATTAATCCTTCAGTCAGTCATTGAGTAAGAGCTATGTAGCTTCTGTATTATGGTTAGCCCTTTTCTAGATGTTATAAAATGTGTAACAGAATAGAACAATATTGTCAGAACTAAAAAATATTATAATGTTGGAGAAAAAAACATATCTCATACCCAAAATCATGAGATAATTTCACAAACTGTGAGTGATCATGATATGCTGCAAATTTTGTTATGTATAAGCACAGGAAAAATACAGACCACTGTGGTATACTTAGTAGGAAAATAACAGAAAGATTATCAGGGGGGCTGGGTGTCCTAGCCAGGCTTTGAAGGACTACAAAATGCACTCCTGTGTTAGAGTTTGAATGAATATATTTTTATTTTTATTAAGAAATGTGTGCTCAATTAAATCTTTTAAATAACTAGAAAGATGATGAACAGAGAAGTGGGTGCCGGGGTCCCACCCTGGGGGCAGGGTCCTTTAAGACCTGCAGAGCAGGAGGTGATCAACTGAAGAAAAATAAAGTTAGATGTGGCAAGAGATAAATAGACAGGATATGCAGAATAGAATTTTCAAAGATGGGAAACATAGGGGTCCATTGCTAGTTTATGTGTTCCATTGCATGTCTCTAAGTGTTTGTTCCACTCAGCTTTTCTGAAGGTTATTTGCTCATTTAGTCCAGAGGGTAAGCTGAAGAAGGGAACAAAAATGTTAGCAGTTTCTCCGAGTAAGCATATCAGCTCTTATTATATCTATGATCATTAACTTTAAGGGTGTGAACAACCTTGAGAAATCTGAAACCTAAGCCTTGTGTGAAGGCAGCCTCGTATCTGTGCTCACACACTCAGATTCCTTGGGGGAGGAAAGTTGATCCTCACTAGTTCATGGTGGAGCAGATGCCACAGTGTCAGTTCTCCTCTGAAAAATCAGTGGGACAGAGGAATTTTTCTCTTATCTCCAACCCAAAGGCATTTTCCTCTGTTATAAGGGTACACAAAACCTCCTGACAATATTTCAGGGTTCAAGCTGTTCCCTTGATCTCTGCCCCGGCCAAGTATAAATTCCCACAATGTGTATTTGCTTTGACTACTGACTAGGCAGGGGATGGCCTAATTAATGTTCATTTGCAGGCCTTGCCCACAATTTCCTGCATGGCCATTATTACTTCAGAGTGTTTATAGAACCAGCAGGAGTGTTTGCAAGCTGTATCCCTAACAAGCTAGGCTTCTATGAAAACCAGGAAACTGCTCAGATAAGAAATTTAGTGGCTGGTTTAAAAGTGAACTAGCTAAACTGTTTTTATTCCACCTTGCTCAGCTTATTTCTCTATTTTCCCCTTTTTCTGAGGGTGTTTTCCCTTGACAAGAATGGGATCTGCTGTCCCTATTTTACCTGCAGAGAGGAAGATGAAGTGTGTTATCTTAGATGGAGGAGATCATGTTGATAAAGTAGGTGACCTATCCAATTATTTGTTTTAATGCAAATTATGGTAATAATATACATTAAGGAGTTTTTTCATCTATTCATACTCTCTTCTTTGTGTCAATTACTGCAAGATCTAGAACTGTAGTTTAGAATAATAGAAAATACTTGCATAGCACTTACTATAGGTCAAGAGTTGTTTTTGATTTACATATCACTTCCTATATATAAGTTAAATTGTTTATTTATTTTTCCCTCATAACTCTATAAGGTTTTACAGGTGAGGAAAATAAGTCACAGAGGGTTAAAAGGATTTCCCATGTTTATATAACTAGTAGGTGGCACATAACTAGTAAGTGGCCAAGTTACTAAGGTAACTTTGGTTCTAGATTTTAAATACTATGTATTTTGGCTTGGGTTGTACTTAGTTATTTGCAGGGCCTCAACTTACCTCTAGGTTGTGTATATATGGCTGAACTTGTGCACTTAGTCTTTGTTTTTCTTTAACCTCTTTTTTTTTTTGCTATATATTATGTAGATTCTGAGGAAATATGGTGGAAATATTGATGCAGAGATCATGGAGGATTATATATATATATATATGGAAAACAGAGAGTTTTTTAGTGTATCTGCAATTATGATGCAAAATTATTGACTCCTCAGTTGTCATGTTTGTTTAAACTTTTATGTAGCAGTGGGTTAAGGACTATAAGTCATTAAGGTATAGCTGTTATCACAATAGTGCAGGAAACTATAGCAGATAACTCTCCAGGGTAGCTATCGTATAGGGAACAGACATTCTGAGGATGTACAAATACTTTTCAACTAGTTTCCCTCTTCCTATTTGCTTGGTTATCTCACATCATGGAATATTTCTACCAAAGCCTATATTTCTTACATTTTGCCCTCTTAAACTCAAAACCAGCTACTCAAAGAGTACCTAACAAATAATGGTGAATAATAAAGCTGATAGATCTTTAAGGTGGCTCACTTTTAATTCCATTAGTTTTTGAATATCTATATGAAGATAATAAGCATTTCTGCCATTTTCCTTCTTAATTTGTTTTCTGAATTCATGTCCAGATGGATGATCCAAGTACATATAATAGAGGCACTTCTATAGAGGCACTTCCATATGCATTAGGTTTTGAGCTTTGGCCTTCCCCACTGGTTCGGATTAGTGCTTATCTTCATGCTTCCCTCACTGCTGACCTTGCTAAAAAAAACTATGGCAGTCCCCACACCCCTTAACCTGAGAAAAGATCTCATGACTTATTAGTAATAGAAAATAATTAACTTTCACTAACATGCTGAGATTTTGCATCAAAATCTTATTTTTCTATTTTGCTTTCATTTGGGAAAGCAACAGAAGGGAATTCCACTATGCCTATCACAGTGATTGACAGAAATAAAGTATGAAAGAGAGCAACTATGTTTATGAGCCAAAAAAGGTGAAAACTAAACAAGACCTGGATCATATATTTTTAACAACTCAATAAATTTCTTTCACACATTTCCCATACCTTCACATTCTGGGGGGAAAAATGGCTTCAAGTTTTGGCTAGAAATGAATTTTTGTTTGTTAAGGCTAGAAAGTTATAAGGCTATAAAACATATTTTTTCATGAAATTGCAATATCCCCAAGAGTCCGTCTCAAACCTAGTCCTTGGGGATATGCTATTCTTATAGGCAAGATAACCTTATAGCAAGATCTTTGTGCTATTTCAGCAACTAAATTCATCTGGAAGAGTCTGAACAATTCCCTTTTATGCTGATTTCTGTATTGTTCTCTCATTGTATAGGAGAAAAGTCTGACTTACCTCACTGCCTCAAAGCTTTGACATTTGGAGTGGAAACAGAAAAAAAATTGGTTATGGTAAATGTGTTTCATGGAAGAAGTTTGGGATGATTAGACCCAACCAATAGGAAAACTGCCACGTATACAAGTGGTGAGTCTCATTTCTAAGGAATCCTGAAGGAGTTTATTTTAGAAAGTTAAAACCCATTTTTAATTGTATATTCATTGATGTTAGAGATATTTTGCCATCCCTTACTGAGGCAATATGGCATAGTTGAAAAAACACAGAATTTCAAGGACAATAGAGAGATAGAGAATATGACTGTGCAAATTAGTAGATGTGGGTTAAGTCTCAAAAAAATTAACAGGCCATATTATATTTCTCCTCTACAAATATCCAATAATCATACTTATTCTGTATGACTTTTTCAGAATGCTTGCGATATATAAGTGAGGAATAAATTTATATCTCTATAGCAAATTCTTAAATCCCTACCATGTACATTTGTTGGTATAGTGTTTCTATTCATCCCCAAAGTAAATGCTGTGTATCCCTCCCTATTTTCTTACTATTCACTAGGATAAATTTGTTTGGAAGATGCTCCTAAAATATGCTGAATGAATTCAATAGAAAGAATAATCACAAAGGATTCTTTCCCCAAACAGATTGGGTGATTTTTATCCATAAAATTAACTGTTCTCAATGGGAGAGTGAGACATCCTGATTACCACATAGGGCCACACTTTACATGGATGATATAGGCACAATCATCTACAATATGGAATTTGAAAACAGTTGATAAAAAGGTCACCTGACCTTAATAATCTTTACTGTAATAGCCCTTACCATCTGGCCTCTTTGCATAACATGTACCTGTTTATACAGGGAAGAACATAAGACAATATGAACTTCCCTAGCTTCCAAAAGAGATAAATACTACCTTTATATTTGTCATTATTATGATATTACATGTTACCAACTGTATAAATTGTGATACATCTGCCATGAGGTTCATTGTTCTATAAGAGAGTGTAAATTACAGAATATCCATAAAATTTTTTAAGAGTATCAGTGAGCAATGATGAATATCTTAATTGAAAATATTAATATAATTTACAAAATATTTACCCATTAGTTGTTCTTCACTTTTCCTTGGCCCTCACATATTTCTTGTTTTTATTTATTTTTCATATATTTATTTAGCATATTTTACTCAACACTTTCATGCATGAGACTTTTTTTATGTTTTCTGTGTAGGACAGAGAACAAGACAAAAATGATGACTCTCCTATCATGAACTCTACATTGTAGTGGGGGTGGGGAATGGCAATAATCAAATAGGAAAAATGTAAACATAATTGTGATAAAAAATAAAGAAATTGATAGCTTGTTTGTAAGTCCCTTTTTTATATTGTATAGTCAAAGGCTTTTTTTTTTTTTTTGACAAGGTGACATTTGCACTAAGGCCTACTTGGTAAAATTTCCAGCCATGTGAGGAAATATAGAGGTAGAAGAAACAGGGAGATTATTTGAGATAGGAAAGAAACAAGTATGCTTAAGGAGTCAAAAAAATTATATGTCTGTATTATACTAAAGAAGAAAAAAAGGAAGGAAGATGAACTTGCGCACAGCTATGCATACTCACGTAAGCAGTCTTAATTTGATTGTAATGTCAATGGAAAACCATTGGAGAGTCAAAAATCAGAGCATAATGTTCAATTTACATTTTAAAACAATTACTATATTATTTGTGTGGCTAATGGACTTTAGGTGAATAAGAAGAGAAACTAGAAATCTTCTTAAGAGGCTACCAGAGAATTAAAGGTGAAAGATGATGATAATAGAATTCTACCTGAATTCATAGAATATAATTTTTATAGTGGAAGGGATTTAACTCTGTGCAAATTCGAGGTATATTTAGGACATAATACTTCTAGGAATCTTATTGTATTGAATATGGGAGATGAATGCAAGAGATATTAGGTATAATTCCTAGGTTTTAAGCCTGAGCAACAAATGAAGGATAGCTATATTTTCTGTGATGGTAAAGCTGGGGATAGATGAATTATTTTTGTTTCTGATATGTTATGCTTGAGAAGCCTCATAAACACTGAAATGGAGATGGAAAGGAGACAGTTGGATACACAAGTATACATTTCTGGGAACAGTCAGGGCTGGAGATAGAGAAAGTATATAGAGCCATGTATCTAAGATGAGATCATCTGGGAGCCACTATAAATAGTGATGATATCTGAAGACAGAGACCTGGAGTGCACCAACATACATAATTCCATGTTGTTGTATATTTATATTTACCTCTATCCCTTTTCCTCACCTCTCTTCACCCTGATTATTAGGGATCATAGTGAAATAGGGAGAGTTGCTGCCCTCTTTCCTTTAGGCATTTTATTCAAGTTTTGCCTATTTCAACTGTGTGTAATGAGCAGCTATTATTGTGAATGCAAAAGTATATCTGTGTCAGGAAAATCTAATAATTAATAATGTGGTATTGCTCCAACTAGCAATGAGTACATATAGCGTCCATATCTTAGTTTTAGAAGATAACATGCCACCAACATTCAGTGTGATCTTTGCAGAAATATATCTAATTACAGAAAAGGCATAGGGTCAGTCTGGAACAAACACCTCATGCCAGAAAGTAAGAAAATGCCCCCAAATTAAGAGAGGGGATGACAAAAGAATCTAGAAGTGAACAAAACAAAGCTCTCAGTGGCCAAATTTTGGAATATATGATCATTTAAAAAAGAGTTACAACATACTGAATAAAAAGCCACAAATTTATAAAAATATTTACATTATTTACACAAAAAAAGGTAACATGGGAGGAAGAAAGGAAATACCTTCTGTATAGAAAATTACTAACTTGTAAATGTAGAAGAAAATATTAAGTAAGAAAATATCCATTTTGCAATGACCAATTTAATAACTGGTACTGGAAAGGACTATCAATTATGCTAAAAGGCTAAGGTGAATAGTTTTTAAAGAGATTAAAGTGTCTCAAATATTACTCTGAATGAAAAAAATAGATAAGGGGGAGAGAATGTGGCAAAATGGAGAGTTAAAAGAGAATCTTCTAGATGAAAGTTGTACAAATATTCATTGTGATATTTCTTGAACTTATATATAGGCTTTAATTTATTTTTTTCATAGTACAAGGTTGGGAAAAATAACAATGGAGTATTCCAGTAGACATTCAGGTAGAATACAGGAAATCAGGGCCATCTAGTACTCAGAGATGCAGCTCGGCAAGCAGTCCACATAACCTGTTAGAAGGGATCAAGTAGTCAGTAACTTGGGTATTTGCTTGTGCTAAATCGAACTAAAGGTGTTTATAAATAGATAAGACCTCACTGATGTTCTGCCCCCAGTGTCTATACTTTTGTGTCATCACTTCTCCATGCGGATGGGATCTGCAACTTGTTTCTACCAATGGAATATGGAAAAGGTGATGGGATGATGGCATTCCTGATTACATAATCATTATGTGACATTTTATCATTATCTTACTATTATTACCGATAGTTAAGATGGGAAAGCTGAGTTTCAGAGATTATGGGTAATTTTTCCAGGACCACATAGTAAATAAGTAAAAAACAGGATTTAACCCTGCACCTGTTCCTGTAACCATCAATCTTTCCTGGGTGGAGGAGGTACAGATGGCATATTGAAGGAGGAACAAATGCTAGAAGGTCATAACTGTAATTTAGAAAGAATGGATTATGTTAGTCATTGTCAATGTGTGGTCTCCATACTTGCAGATCAACATCCCCTGGAATTGTGTTAAACATATAAATCCTCAGGCCTCTTTCCAGACCTACTGCATAGGAAACTTTGGGGGTGGAGGCCAGAAATTTGTGTTTTAACAGTCCTTCCAGGGAACCCTGACGCTCACTAAAATTTAAGAACCACTGAACTAAACCTATAGCAAAAGATGAGAGACAATGGGAAAAATAGCATTATTTGGAAGGATATAGAGAATGTTAGAGTTTATTATGTTTCCCATGTTCGAAGCATGGGAAACAGAAAGAATACTGGTGACACTGAAGAAAAGAAAGAACTACCTTTGTGTTTTCTCCAGCAATTTGATGTTAGACAACTTTTGACAGATATATTCTGAATACACAAATAACTTAGTAGTGAGTGTTATTTTTATTACTTCCTCACCAACTATCTAGTAGTTTGAGCAAAGCATCAAAATGTTCATATTCTGCACTGAGGTAAGTGGGAGGGGGTGATGGCAGTGCGTAGTCCAATTAAGCATAATGAAAAAAGAAAGATGCAAGTTTCCTGTGAAAATGGAAGGATTGTAGAAGTCACCTTTAAATACATGCACATGTGGCTGGTATGATAATGTGAATCAAGGAGATGACTATATTAATAAAAGCAGTATTACAGCAAGTGGAGGTAATACAATATTGCAGCATTAACAGTGCTACATCAAAAGCCCTGTTGCTCTTAGATGATTGCTTTTCATACTTACTAGAAATTAAAAAATAAGCCCCTTGTGAGGAAAATCTGTTCTTTCTGAAACAGTATCAAAAGACTTCATCTCAGTCAAATTAATTGAATTAGTATTTTCCATGGCTGAGGAAAACACCAAAAGTTAATGGTAAACAAAAGTCATCTTATAAACTAAGTTTCTAAGGAATAGCCTCTGATCAACTAAACTATTAATAATAAGACCAACATTTAGATAGAACTTGGGAGTTTTCAAGGTATTTTAACATATGTTACCTTTTTCTCTTACGTCAGAATTTTTTTTTAATTTCACATTAATATGAGGGTATAAACAATTAGTTACATTGTTTGCATTTGTTAGGGAAATCCATCCAAGTTGTAGTTGAGCTCTTCACCTAGAAAGTGTGCTGTATACTCTTACATTGTGTCCATTAGATGAGATCTTGTCAATGCCCTCTCCTGTCTCCCTACTCCCAACTACTTGAATTTATTTCTGTTTTTCTGTGTTTCAGATGTGTAGCTGTTTATCCATTGGTTTCATATTAGTATTGAGTATATTGTGTATTTGCTTTTCCATTCATGTGATACTTTTCTAAGGAGAATGTTTTTCAATTCCATCCAGGTTAGTACAGCATATGTAAAGTCTCCACTTTTTCTGTATGGTATACATACACCAAAGTTTATTAATCCGTTCATGGGTTGATGGTCTGTAGAGGATGCCAAGACCTCTGAGCGAGATGATTTGCAGCTGGGGGGGGGGGGGTGCGGACTCTTGGGCAATTCATCCACAGATGTCCGCGGAGAAAGAGCTCAAGCCCATGGCAAGCCTTAGGCACGCAGGTATTGTCTAATACTCCCCTCACCTGTCATGTACCATCTCAATAAAAGGTTACTGGGGAGGTTGCTCTGGACTACCCTGCAATCAAGGTTAGCCAGCCTCCTGCAAACTTGTAGTGTAATCCGGTCATGCTGGTTCCTTCCTGTGGTGATCGAGACCAGGGCCATAGTGGTTGCGACAATGGGCACTTGGGTTAATTCCACATCTTGGTGATTGCAAATTGAGCTATGAATTTTAGTGCAAATGCCTTTATGGTAAAATGATTTTTTTTTTTTTTTCTTTTGGGTAGCTACCTAGCAATGAGGTGGGGGATCAAATGGAAACATTAAGCTCTTTCAGAATTCTCCATACTTCTTTTCCAAAGAGGCTATACTACCAGTAATGTGAGTAGTCTCCTCTCCACATCCATGTCAGCATCTACACCTTTGGGACTTTGTAACATGGGCTATTCTTTCTGGGGTTAGGTGATATTTCCAGATGTTTTTGATTTGGATTTCTGTGATTAGGAACAATGAACATTTTTTCATGTGCTTGTTGGCCATTCATCTGTCTTCTTCAGAGAAGGTTCTGTTCATATCTCTTGCCCACTTCAAAATGGGATTGCTTGCCATTTTCTTCTTGATTAGTTTGAGTTTTGTGTAGATTCAAGTTATCAGCCCTTTGTCAGATTTGTAGCATGCAAATATCTTATTCCATTTTGAAGGTTGTCTGCTTTATTGTTGTTCTTTTAGCTGTGCAGAAGACTTTCAACTTGATCATGTCCTATTCACTTACTTTTGCTTTTGCTGTAATAGCCAAAGGGCTCTTTTTCATAAACTCTTTTCCCAGGCCAATGTTGTTAAGAGTTTTTTTGACACTTTTTTCCTAGAACTTATATGGTTTCATATCTTAAATTTAAATCTTTTAGCCAGTGAGAGTCCTTTTTTTTTTTTTTTTTTTTTTTTTTATAGTCGTAAGAATTGTGGGTACAATTTCAGTGTTCTACCTGTGGCTATTTTTTTGTTTATTTTATCTTAT